>QDHC01000296.1:150184-167358 GCA_013186455.1 Papilio dardanus tibullus | reverse complement strand
TATACTTAAGAAGGCCGGTATTAAGAGCACGTGTAACCGTCGTGTATGCATGCGTAGATGTATAAATGTGTCAAGATCAAGCCAAATGGAGGTCCGTTGTCTCTGCCTACCCCTCTGGGTTAAGGGCCTGAGTTATCTTGTTGTTGTTGCATATACTTGCACGTAACACAATAGCTTCTAAATCATGACGTTTCAATTATTCGAACATACACCAATTTAAAGAGTTAAGTAGCTATCTCGGTCATGGTTTTTAACCAATTAAATTGATGGTTAACTTCTTATTTTGATAATTATCTCAACGTCCAAACACAAATTACAGAATAAAACGAAAATAAAGTGTAGCTGATCATTTGGTGGATGAGAGTAACCATCCATCACGATACTCTGTAACCGACAAGTGAGCAACAATGGCTCAGGAACAGCAATCAGTTATTAATTTAAAAAAAAACATTCCTATTTAAACGTCCGCGTCGTGGCGAGCCCCTTAATGTTTTTGTATTCCCTTAATGAAGCCCATACATGGACACAATGTATGTTCCAGAATTTGCATTGATCTTCTTATTTTAATTACAGCGACATTTGGAACATCGGTGACGTCATTTAATCAATTCAATTTGAGTTTTTGAAACATAAATTGATGAAAAATGCACATGTAAAAACAAAAAGAAAATAAGGCGTACATTTGACATCTTCGTTATAGATTTATCACTATTAATTTTATCAATTAAGTGCCTTTAATCTGTTATCGCGTTAATTAATCAGTTATTTCAGCAAAAGGAATAGTATTTTATTGGGACATCTTATATAATTCAATTAATTTTAAAAGTGAACGTACCGCCCTTATTACATAACTAACCTTTGTGGTAACAACGTACAAGTTTTTTTATTCAGCAATATCGGAACTGACATAAACAACGATTATTTTAAAACGAGGTATTGATATGGATTATTTCATATTTATTGTTATAATTAGAATAAAATTAAACGTACTACAAGAGGGAGGGTTTAAAAATTGTATTTTAAACTTAGTTATCCATAAATTTTAATTTAAAAAACCATTTAAAAGCATATAAGCGAATCGTAAATCTCTTGCTAAGATAAATTGCAAATTTCTTTATTTAAAAATACGTTTAAAAGCATATTAAAAACAATAATGATGCGTCAATAACAAAGAGATTGAAACATGAGTGCCGTCAGAACTCGAAGTATAATGTCAGAGTCGTTGAATAATTTACTCATGCAATAATGAGTAAACAAAATTACTCTGTTTTAAACGCTCTTTTTAATGGCTGGTAACGTTCTTAACGAACCTTGACTTACCTTTGACCTGACGTAATCCAGTGGAGATTTATTTAAGATTAAAGCAGATACTGAATCTAACTTACTACAAAAATTAATTAGCATCAAGTACTAATACTTGCACTAGCCATTAATTAAAGACTTGTCTTAACTCTGACTCCCTAGATTATAAGAAACAAACTTGCACTTAACACATCCTCCCTCGTAAAGTATTTTCCGTGTCACCTTGTTATTTATATAGCAATAAGAAACATATCTCAAGCTTATCGAATGTCGCGTATAAACATATTAACACTTCATTCGCGACCGTATCATCCTCCGGCATCTGGCAGACGTTTTGACTAAATGCCAAGGTCTGTAACACAAACAATGTGGGCAGGAACTATGTAAATCATTCTCATTGATCCCATATGCTAAACGTGTGATTTGTAACGCTTTGTAATTTGTAATTATAGCGCTTCTCTTTAAATCTTTAATATTAAGTGTCTACATCGTTTATTCTAAACAATTTCTCGAACTTTAACTTTAGGTCCTTTTTAATTGACATCTAAGTTCATTCTTCACGAACATATTGGTATATTTAATTCCGTGAATTACGTTGTAATGTTTCCTCATGTACCATATAAAATAGGAGTTTAAAATATATATAAACAAAGATTTAGTTAAATACCAAAAAAAAACAAGGGAATTAATTGGAATTCCTTAAAGCGTTAAGTCTTCAATCTAGGAAATAATTCTGAAAAATATTTTACAATTAAAATCCGAAGTTTAAGAGCAAAATACAAATTAAAAACTGCAACATAATTTGGCATAAGCGGGCGTAATCCATTACATCCCGTGACCTGCATTATGTCCCGTAAGCACGCTATTATAAGCGGTGCTATTACGTTCAGCGCGTTGAGGCGCTTCGATAGAACTAATGACAGCCCACTAGTTGTACTAGTTCTGTACTATCTTTGTTGGAAGGTCGATTACAGGTAATACGATCGATTAGCAGGTGGATTGTTGTACTTGAAGCTTAATTGTACAGTTTTATATGACCTAATTCTTAGCAACTATGAGTTACAATGATGAATCTGACCGAGTTTTGAAGCGAAGAGATCCTTGTATCGGATGTTTGCATGATACAAAGTGTAGATGTGACTTAAAAAGTGGGTTGAAGACGTAGACGTTTGATAGTTATCTAACTTGGAGACATTATTAAAAGTGTCTTTAATAATTATTCAATTAACGACTGAATCTCTTCAACATGTATTTACTTTGACAACTTGTTTTTGTAATATACAGGATGATTAAATTAACAAAAAGATTGTTTCAAGCAACCACGAATCGAAAATGTAAACATAACGAGAAAGGAATTTTACAAAATCAATAAACAAATCTAATCCCATCGTACGTAATATAACAATAACCAACAAAACCACCGCAAATGATATCATAGTTCAATTGTGTAAGTTTATTTTGAAATTTAAATCGAAAAGTTACTTTACATTGGATCTTGTCAAGTTGAATTTGTTTTCTAGCGATCGATACGAAATACAAATTGCGGATTCATGAATTGCAAATGTACAATCAAAGAATTAAATTCACTACCCACATTCGATCGAATTTCATACAGCCAACTGACACTATAAGACCAAATCTTAAGGCTTGTACATACCAGGATAGTATTTGAGTCGAGTAGCAAGTAGCTAGTATCCGAACAAAGGATTTACTAATTAAATCTACTAAAATGTTGCTGTTCGGACACGTTTAGTTCCTAAATTACTATCCTAGTGCGCAGATTTAGGCTTAAACGAGTCCGAACAGTAGTAAATCCTTTGTTCGGATAAATGCTACTTGCTACTTGACTAAAATACTATTCTGGTGCGAACAAGGCTTTAGGTATCTTAAGTCGTAAGTATATAGCTATGACGAATTTCAACCTAGTTGCATTAAGTGCCAAATGGCATTTCACTAAAATGGATAGGAAATAAACGTCCTCGGCTACAACTCGTTTGCGCGGGCGCATTTATTGTGGCGTGTCTTCGAGCTGAATAAATCAAGTGATATAAAATATGCAAGTGTAACATCGAGTGCATACATATTGGTCTCGTTAAAGGCGCGGATGCACTAATGGTATACAATTATGACGGTCGCAACGGGCAGCGCGGTGCGCGGACTATTGAGACATTTACATACACGTTTATGTGTTACGAGACTTGTGTAAACAAGATTTTTATATTAATACAAATGAAATATAAAGACAGCTACACACGACAGTTGTAACTGCGCAGTCGAACTGTATAGATAAAACTGTGGATTTAAAACTGAGCGTTTGTAGCCGGCTTTACACCGTTATGAACCTTTGAAGTTTAGTAGAAGGTAAAATAATAGAGTTTGTTTCGAAAAAACAATTATTATCTAAAACTAAGAATAAAATGAGATAAAAAGATCTAAAGGGATAGGAAAGATATTATTTTTTAATATTTATTAAGTCTAACCTTACTTTTTTATATAAATTAACCTTTTTAATATAACAGATATATAAAGTGACGTATTTACCTACATATAGTAAAATTAGTTAGCGAATGTTTATTAAATTTAAATCAATCCTGAAGTTGGTTTTCTTATCTCAAAGTTATTGCGACGCGCTTTATCAACGTAATATTGTATAGTTGAGTCAGAATTTGTAAAATCTATTTAAATACGGTATTTTATTGTATTGTAACTACATTGCAATGTTATTAATATATATTAAGAGATATATTTATTATCAATGACGCAATGTCTAAAGGAGGAACAGACAACCTTGTCTACGTATTTGCGATAAATATTTAACAGGGACTGAATATATTAATATAGTCGACAATAAATATTTAGAATATATATAATCCCGATAAAGTGTAATAAAATATACATGTGGGGATCTCAATAGTATTCATCATTATATAGGATGTCTTGCTAAAGCTAAGCAACTTTAGATTTCTAAAAAGGATACTGTAGTTTTACTTTGTACAAATATTTTAGAACATCCTGTATAAACTAAACAAAGATATATTATACTATAAAAAGATATATCTAAAACTGACATTGTGACAACTTTTAAAAATCATTTTTATCGAACAAAAAGTGTCGTAGTTGCGTAACTCTTTACCATTTATCTACTAAACTACTACACTACTAATATTATAAAGAGGAAAGATTTGTAATTTTGTATATATTAAAATAACTAGAAAACTACTGGATCGATTTCAAAAATACTATTACCGTTAGAAAGCTACATGATCTCCGAATAACATAGCCTATATTTTTAATTTCAGCGCATAAGTCACGAGTAACAATTAGTATAATCATATAGCCAATAAATATATTAATCGCAGATATATTATCTACAATCATATATTAACTAGTATAGTTTACATAGGAGTACGTTTCTGTACTGCGGGGTCAGGTGTGTCGACTCCTCTGTAACAATGTTAACTACTTTATTAACATAATGCTGATGATAAGTGGAACAAATGGAAGGTCGTCATATCGCATACTATAAATCGCTATTGAATGAAAAAAATTGGAATGATAATCGATATAAGGTTGCAGTATGACAAATGTTATAGTTTACTACTATAAAAACACATTTAGATACCGTGTAAAATTTTAGCATAGGTTTCCATATTATCACACATTTGATTGCTTTTCGTCAATTTTTTCCTCGACATCTATACTAATATTGTAAAGAGGAAAACTTTGTATTTTTATATTTTTGTATGCATTAAAATAACTCAAGAACTATTGGGCCGATTTCAAAAATTCTTTTACCGTTAGAAAGCCTCATATTCCCGGTGTAACATAGCATAGCATATTTAATTCCACATGGTCGAAGTTGCGAACAACAGGTTGTTTTACATAATTTTAATACAGGGGACAAGAAAAATAAAACATTAAATAGTCATGTAATTAGATAGAGAGAAAAATATACGTAATAAAACATTATCAATCTGATCTGTCAACCGACAATGATACAATGATTACCCTGATCTTTATTACAATCAGTTTATCAATAAATATAATTTTCCCGCCTTGACCACTCCTCAACTCGACCGTGAGAAATCTTATTTAATTGTCTAGTATATTACTACATATAAATCTAGTGTACGACAAAAACTTACTATCCTCAAGTGATATGTATAGCCTGGTTGTTGGTTTGTTTTTCATGATTCTATAAGACTAGAGACATCTGCATCGCTAATTTAGTTTAAAAGCATTTTTTATCACAGACTTGGCTTATGTCTAAAGAACGCAATACCAACATGCTTTATTCTGGTCTGGTGTTATTTTTTCATATATTTGTCACATTATTTAACATTATTACATATTAAAACAAATGACGCAAACCACTCGAAGTGTCAGAGGAAAAGTTGATGTGACATGTGTCTCACTTTCACCCGTCAAGAATATTTAATTGCAATTAAGTGTGCTATTTTATTGCGCAACCTAGAAAGAGAAAGATATAGAAATGGCTATAGCGTAAAACATTGAGGGTCAAAAATGCCTTAGACTACGTCACAGGTATGTTGTGTGTGCATTACTTTAGGATTTAAACCAATAATATCGTGTCTTAAGCCTTTGCCTCGGACGTATGAAAAATTTCTTCACTGAAAATACGCTTGGAGCGCCACAATACTATATGATACGTCACATTTGCTTAGATCATATTTCTGAACTCAAACAAACAAAATCGCATACGGAGAAAGGGACCAAAAATCTATGTCACTGTCTTTGTCGCGTTACGTATATTTCGTATAAATGTGTCTCAGTCGCTGTCAGTTTGACATATGTCATGTCTCACCAGGTTCTTTTAATCTATGTTGCGCAATGATGTACGGGGTTACGCGACGTGCGACACTCAAAGTATCCGGTCCCACGCCGCGCCGCGCCGCGCCGCAAGGTGATGTCCTGAGGCATGTTCTTGACGCCTTTGACAGTTACACTTTATACGCATGCGTAATATTGCAAATAGGTTACATTGAAATACACATACATGTTAGTTTAAAGTTATAATATACTTCAATGAATAGACTTTTGACTCAATTCTTAACGTATCTTCATGTCCAAACTCAGATAGTTTTGGTCGTTAAATAAATCTCTCAAACTTTAAATAAAAAAACGTACTAAGTAAAGCATTATGAAACGACTTTGATAAGAGAAGATAATTTGTGAAGCTCCTTTTTATATAATGTCATTCTTGAGAAATACGAAAACGCAATGCAGATAGAACTTTTTATTTCATGCAAATCTCAAACACCTAGTACATTTATTACATTATATTATATAGCTTCAGTACTAAAATCCAAAACATATCTTATGAACCATCTATTACAGCTTAACGTTTAATATCTTACGTAACATAAATACCTTCAGAAAGCCTTCAAGTCGCTGGCTTTTGTAACATAACATTTGCAACGGATGATGTCTTTGCAAAACTAACGTTGTCCGCGACATATCCATTATTTATTAAGGGAATGTCAAATAAAAGCCGAGAGGGCGTTCGCTAGTGGTATTGTGGCTGTGATAAAGGCATGGCCACCTACGTAAGGCTCGTGCGTTGGCGGAAATCGTGTCGGGGTTTCACTAGTCAAGATTATGGCGCTGGTATGCCGCGGCTGGGGTATCGCCTTACAAACAACCTGTCCCTACGTAAATTACTATCGCAATGTTAGTAAGGTGCTTAATACTAATTTTACTATGCACTTCGTGTAAAATAATACGGACAGACTAGATAAAATAAAATAATACGTGGATATACTAACGTAATTTTTGTCTTTGAAAAGTTCACATTTCGCATATGCAAAAATATGAACGCTTGCATGCCCTTCGGTGGCCATCTCCGAGTTCATTCAGACTCAGACAGAGATTGATCACCAAAAGAACGCATCGAACCAATACGAAAATTCAAATCGTTCCTCTTTGTAATATTAAGAACAGAAATTAATTGTAGAAAAACTTAGTAAAAGAATCCATGGTGTCGTTAAAATAGTTTGATTAAGATCCATAATAAAACAAACTAATAATGCATTTGATCGAAAACTCTTGGTCTTTATATTTATAGTGTTATATTGTACTAGGGCACCATATCTCTATGCAGGTACGGACACCCTGCGCGGCCTGTCCCGCGCCGTCCGCTGCAATCAGAGCCCCATGCATCATTTTAATACTGCCCATGTCACCGCAAATCCGAATCACCAATGCAAATGAAACGAAGCGAGTTTGCGGACTTCGCTCTAATGGCGAACTATAAATTATAAATAGAATTTTGTTATCTACCCGCTCTACGATACACAATTTCGTGGAGATTATTCTGTATGCATAATCGAATCGAATTATATCGTTAATCGATTTGTTCGTTCTTTTTATGATGCGAGTGACGAAAATATGTATATAAAAAAAGGATTTTTAAGTCTAAAATTCGTAAACAAACTAAAGTTTCTTATAGTCCTTATATGGTATTAGTATTTAAATGCAAATTAATGCTTAAAGTCTTAATTTTTAAATAATTTAACGAGCTCGATTTAAAAATGACTACTCACTTACCTACTTATATAAAAATAATCTTGTTGTCAAAAAGAATTGGATCAACTTCAAAGACACGCGACTACGTAATCAAATGTACCAATAACCGTTCAATTAAATCACGTGGTACTTAACGTCTTGCAAAATGATCTGGTTTAATAAAAAAGCGCAAATTTCCGGCGTTTCCCACGAGGCGTCGCCCCGGTTCCCACATGCGATTACTTTTTATTTGCAAGTTTGTCGCAGGCAGTGCGCATGCGTCGCAAATCTGACAGCGATTGGTCGGAATCTATCGCAATGTATCTTAAAATGTTCACACTTGAATGCTTCGGATTCTGTACTTATTGGTCCATAAAGGAACTCTCTCATAACGATTAAATTGTACCACTTATTTTTCAATTATTAAAATAAATATTAATATCCGCTAAAATAGTATCGTTTTAAAACTCATGAGCTCTTAAAACAGATTTAAAATAAGCAGTTACGATATGGAATAAAGAATTAAATTAGCCAACTTTGTTACACTACAAAACACACATTGAACTTTTTGCTAATGTTAAATCTACTTAAGTAAGTTACAACTTAGAGCATAAAATCCACTTAGGGATCAATCCTGACAAATAAGGGTAGATAATTGCATCGGATAACTATTAAAATGGAATAAAACATTTTAATTAACAATTAATCATTGCGAATCTGATCAACCAATTAATCTGTAACACGCGACTATTAAACTGTGATCATTTAATTATTATAAAGTTATTAATAATCAAGGCACGATCACGTGTAGATTAAAGATTCCTCTTAACGCTCGTCAGATCGCTCCTCAGTATTACTGTCACGTTCATATGTGGCACAGATTCCGATGTAATATGCAGCCTCGTCTCTGCCTCATGTTCCTTCACTGTACAAAATATCTTCGATATTAATATCTTGCTAATTAAGTACAGTTCACATTTTGAAATTGACTGGCCCAAATAGTTTAAATACGAGTAGAACTCAAGAATTTGTATGGAATCAGTAATATACATTAAGCGACTGTGTAAGTAATCACTAAAGGTTTCTAAATCATCATCCTTTCCTTGTCCCTATGGAGGGTCGGTACAGTATGTACTACTTCTCAATACTGCCCTATCAGCCGTCATTTCTGAATTTACCCCTTTTTTTAGCATATCTTCTTTCACACAATCTACTTTCTTTAGCCTTCCTCTACCTTTGTATCCGTCCACATTCAATTTCAATTTAATGCGGCTGTAAATCGTGGTCTAATGTTATCCAACAAAAAATCCCGCTTGTCTTTAACATACATTCCTTTCCTTTCGGTGTTGTTTTATTATACAATTTTCTCTTTCTTATATCTTAACTATTCCAATATGCCTTTTAAGTAAAATCTTCAACGATGTTTTGATGGATTTATTAATGTTTTTTATACATTAACATTACTTTACCGTAATTATTTAGCATTGATCGTGAGATCGCTTAGAGCTTACCGAGGTTCTTTTTTACATCAATCTATCTTATAGTCGGCATAAAACATACAATAATGTCATCGATATATCTAAAGCACAACTCCATATATCTCTAGCATTCAAACATCGTACATATATCGAAGAGTAATTTCACATCATAAGGCGATCGGCGCGACATGCTACCTAAAATAGTGTTGTGAAATAAATCAAAGATCGTCGATGTCGATATGTTTTAAAAAAAGATGGCGCGTGTGAATCTGCTCCGGTTGCGATCTTATGAGAGAATATACGGCACGTCAGTTATTTGCAAACATGACATATGAGGCTGGCCGATATTTAGTTATGCTCCCGCAATGCCTTCATAACTGTTGCTAAGTTTGCCACTCACTTACAGTATCATAATTTTAAAAAATATAGACTTATCGCATTAATATTAAACGTTACGTTAGAAGTGTCATACTTCGAGCCTTGTACTCGTAGCCATTTCATTTTATGATGATATTTATGAGTGGTCTCTCTCGGATGACGTTTATTAACTTTTGAGGATTATAAGTGAATGTATTTTTTACCTCTTATTATATTAATATTAATATAATATTAATTTTTTTTCTACCGCAAACAGTTATTGGTATCTACCTAAGTATTCATTGTGGTGTACTTAGTTTTTATTTATGAGGTTTCCAATATCACAGTTTAAACTTTCTTACAATCACTATCGTTTATCATTTAATTTTACGAGTGTCCTCATCTCAACAAACATTAAAATTCATTTTTTCTTCTAATAATCCGATGTTGTCAACCTTATATTCACAAATAGCTTTTTCTTATAGAACAAGTGTAGCTTTATGTTCTGGTTACTATGAACACATGTGCAAATTGCAGCATAAAGCACCACCCATATGTTCCGCACTGCTAACCAAGCGGCACACACTGCATTGGCCGCCTGATGAATATAGAATTAACGTGGCTCTCGACCGTAAACAATGCTTTCTTTGTATACCTAAAACGTTTCCATGAATATTTTATACCTATACCTACTGGCTTTAAATCTTAACTGTCTATATTTCATAGACATATTGTAAAGTTATTGAAATCTCTATAAATTAAATTACAATATAAGTAGCTTCGCTTTTCACAGCTCGCCGCTAATATGATATACACATTATTAGATGTCAAATCGCAGCGAGTCTCCAACACTTTATCATGCATTGACTTATATCGATAAGCTACGTCCGCTACGGTGAATTACGGTAATTTATTACCATCGACTTTACATAACAAACCCGCGGAACGAGTCGACGCGCCTATTCGAAATGCATAAAAGTCGACAAAAGTTTACAAGATATACGATTCGAGTGGCGTCCGTGGTAGGGGCTGCGGACGAATAAGCGATTCAAATGCTAATATATCACAAGGCGGCGTGGCGTGATGCCGCTCATTGGCTACGCTGTTTCCATTAACATACATAACAGTGGTCGCCCCGCCCACCGCAGCACGTCACGCCGCTTCCGAACGTTAATTACCGCTAATTAGCTGATCGTGACTCGCGTCAACATCCACTCACAAATATGCAATAACCACTCGATGAACATAACACAACCTTATGTGTACGCTCTAGGACTCAATCATCTGCATCGACGAGAATAAACGATAACCACTTAACAAACTATATAATAAATCTCAACGCGCATAGAAATACGAACTAGATATCTAATTGAGTACAGTAAATATTATGCAATTGTACTAAAAGATCGAGAACATGTTTTTTAGTCCAGAAAACCTAATTAAAAAAAAATCTGTCGACATTGTAAAAATAAAACAAATCCAAAATCTCTACCTACTAGAGTGAAAGTAAAATATGCATTTTCTATACTTCATTTAATACTATTCGCAAAAACCTCCACATCTTATTAAGACAAGCAGAATAAGGAAAGATAGAACCAGTTGTAAGGCTGTTTTCCAATAGCCGGGTCGCCCTTCAATCAGTTTATTCTGAGCAATTACAAATTAGTTCTTAGTAATGTATCATTACTAAGCACGAACTTCTAGCTGTGCCGGATACTGGCGTCTGGCTTTAGTAACAAATCATAAACAAACCGCTCGGGCCTCACGAGGCTCACCAAATAAGGTACTTCGGTTGTCGATGTTCGGTTGTACAAAGGATTTATGTCGGCTGCTTTTGGTGCAAATTAACAAAGTGTCAAACTGTAGGCGTGAGCTAATTTGCAGCACCATGATGCTAATGTTTTTTTTATTTAACTCTAGTTATGTTAACATTTAAAATGTACAAAATACAAGTATTAAGGATATCTTCAGCAATTTTTGTTCATACTGAAAAAGCTTTTACTGACAATGAGATATTATTAAGCAACTCTTTTAAGGCACTAAAATAGCCAAAATCCACTCACACATCCACAGTACATGTCGTACAAATGAATCAACGCACGCCCATAGATAAAAAACAAAATAGGAAATAAAAAATAATTACCTTTTTGAACAAACATTATTTGCTACCAGTATTAATCACGAGGCATATCGATCTGTCAAAATTATTGTGCTATAATGATATTGTAAGACAATACAAATTCATACTCGGCGTTATCTTTGACCAAATCTTGAATGGACATTGGCGGTCGAAATGTGCGTGGAGAGACGTGGGTGATGCACGCAGCGATCAATCATACCGAATAGAGTTGTCCAATCGACCGTACCACGCACCGTACCAATTCATAATTTTATTTTATGGTTAATGCCTTCAAGTGTCGTAACCTGGTAACGTCAATGAGAAGGGATAATTTGTGTTACGATCTTCAACGAGATTTTAATTGTATGGTCTTTTTAATAAAAGCAAACGTAGTAATTTACTTATGTTTTGTCGTATGTTTTCATAATAGGTTTCTACCTGATCAAGATATGTCAAGTGAACTGACATAAAAGGTCAATAAAGAGAACATTTAATTTGAACTCAAACTGATTATTATTCCTATGAAAGAATTTCAAGCCGATAGTTTCGAAATATGACAAAATCGATTTGGAATCAAGTGCGGGACCGCTCTAGTAGAGATTAAAGCTGTCACTTGAGATAATACACAGCGTCTGTAAGGAAACTTGTTACCGCGCAACATATATTTACGGCATAATAAAGTAGCCAATAAAGTTATGTCAATAATTAATTGAAAAAACTTCGATGGATTCGGTAGCGAGTGGTCCAGATAGCGATGTCGCAAGCCGGTGGGCGTGCGCGACGCGTAGGAGCCGGCATCGATCACGATGGTCACCCTGCCGCTGCCCTGCCACTGCTCGCCTCATTTCGCAATTACTGAATACGTTTTAGCGTACCGACGTTTGTCCAATGTCGAATAACCCAACACAAATGACAGCTCGAATTTCTTAATAAACTAATTAGCTTTATTTATTGTGTTATTTACTCAGCAAAGTTAATTTCTTATTGCGTAGCTAACGGTGTATGATTCAATTGTGTTGGCACCTCCATTGTGTGTTAAAACTGTGGTATGCCGATAAATCATGTTTTTTTTTGTTGCAGGTCGGTGGCGCACGAGCCCGATGAGCGCGTGCGCGGCGGCCGCCATGCGCGAAAAACACGCGGCGCCGCGCCGCCTCGCCTCCCCGCCCTCCTCGCCGCACGACACGCACCCCAGCCCCCTCGGCTCCCCGCGCGCCGACGAGCCGCTCGACCTCAGAGTCACCCACAAGCGGCCGCAGCGGCTCGAGGACGAGAACTGCAACCTGATAGTGCCCTCGCCGCCGCCGCACCCGACGCATCCGGCCCACCCCGCGCACCCCGCGCTGCTCCAGTTCTGTCGACGACTGCCGCTTGCCTTACCGGCCTCCTTCGGCCGCTACCCCTTCCTCCCGGCGGCGGCGGCGACCCTGCTGGCCCCGGGGGCGCCACGGCCGCCGCCCGTGCCGCCGAACCCCGGAATCAACAGAGCCCGCGACCGGTACACGTGTTCGTACTGTGGCAAGGCGTTCCCGCGCAGTGCAAACCTCACCAGACATTTACGGACGCACACGGGCGAACAGCCCTACCGCTGTAAATACTGTGAACGTTCCTTCTCCATTTCTTCGAATCTCCAGCGACACGTAAGAAACATCCATAACAAAGAGCGACCGTTCCGGTGTCGTCACTGCGACCGTTGCTTCGGGCAACAGACTAACCTAGATAGGCATCTGAAGAAGCACGAGGCGGAAAACGGAGATGACGGCCGTCGAAGATCGCCGGAGGAGACGTACTTCGAGGAGATAAGATCGTTCATGGGTCGCGTGGCCCCGGCGCGCCGCGCGGCCGCGACGGCCGCCACCGGCCTCGACCACACCTGATAGTGGCCCACGTCAAACTAATTCGCCGTTACAATTATCTGGTCGAAGCATCCAAATGACTCTCGTGTATAAACATAACGGTACCTTTTACTATGTATGACATTGTCGATCGGTATGACGCGCCAATGAAACTATTATGCTAACTAGTTATAGCTATTCCTTACTGTAATTAATTAAATAAACCTGTTCTGTATTATAATAAAAATGTGTGTATATACTTCTGTATTGTTACCGAATCCACTAGATTTACCTCTAGTTCTTGGCGAGGTCTAGTGCTAGGGCTACTGGCCGCCGCGCCCGCGCTGTCGGACGGTGGCTTGCTGTATTAACGAAGTGATAACGTGTCGTGTACGTAATGTAAATATAAGATTGTGCAAAATAGTTTAGTTCCCGTACCGAATTTTTCACTACCGATAGAAGTATATTAGAATTACAGATAATATATTTGCAACGTTGATGTAAGTGTCAACCTGCGCTGTGTTCGGAGAGTGTTCGCTACTTTAGAATTACAATTTATTAATATGTATTGTACTGTATGAATGTAAGTTGACTTCTTGTACTATTTTTGTATAAAAATTGCTTTTTCGATGTAAAATATTTAGTAACGTAGTCTGAAAGGAATCGCCGGTTACCAATAAATATGTTTAATTTGTTGCTTATTGATGATATTATGAATATATTTTAATGAAATGTTAGACAAGTTGTTTAAAAATGATTGGATATCTTTAAATATTATAGAGTGTGTTTCGTAAATTATTTAGTTTTATTGCTTCATTGCGCTGAAGAGAATGCGAGGGACTCTAACTCGCGATTGTTAAGTTTCCAAATATTACGAAAAACAAATATGTAAATACAAGTTTTGAGATTTTAAATTAGATTTTATATGAAAATGTATGAACAAAAAGTTCTAAAAATATATTAAAAATTGAAGCTCTAAATTAAGTTACATATATCTGTGATTTTATTTATTACTTGGCTGCAATTAAAATCCTTAATAATTCCATTTAGCCTAAAAATCTTTCAAAGAACTATTCTAAATGTTCCTTTAGGAATAGATAGATCTCTGGTTGTGTTGCTACGAGTATCAAATAAATTAGGATTTTACATCAACTAAACCTGAACCATGTATCGCCTTATTATTATTTGATTTTCCTGCGATAAAGAAAATCTTACACACAAGGTAATTTGAACTGTAACTACAAGAAGTATTTTATTTGCCTTTTATTGTCAATTGACGTAATCTATTCGATTGAAACTTACCAAAAGTATTCAAATTAAAATATAAAATATAAACTCGTTGATGACTGAGTTAATAAAATTTATAAAACAGGCAACTACTTTTCCATAACCTTTTTATACTTAAATGTGCTCGTAGCAGATAATACTATGAATTGTTTAAGAGATGCTATTTAACTTATCACTAGATTTAAATGAAGATAGAGATTATTATTATCTTGTCGTTTTGTACTTTTGATACGTATTAGTTGTTCAAAGGTCACCGATTACCTTGTCAAAATAAATTAAATATTATGAAATTTCTTAAGTCTTTCTTTTACCCTTTTTCAATGTAAGTATAATAGCAATGATACATTTTTGTACTTCATTCATATCTCTTTTTCTTAGATCAAAAAGATAGACTAAAATCACGTACAATTGAATTAAAAACAACAAGCATAAGTAAAACAAAGTAGATCAGTTCTAGATATAACAATGTCGAGTTATAAATCAACTATTTTTTGTCCGTACCAGGTGTGTTACGAGACGCATAAACTATCCGCCATCTTGTCATTTATAACACAGGTGTTAGAAATATAATACATTAATTGGTTGCCGCGGCACATAAATTCAAAGGCGTAACAACGATAATAAGATAGATAAAAGATAAAGTACAATATGTAACAGTTCACGATACCATAAACGCAGCACTTATTGACATAAACACGAATGAGATCTAATTCAAATGGTATTCAAATGGTACGCCATTTTGGAATCGAAGGGCGCCGCGCCGCGCTCCGGCGGGGCCGGGGGCGTGCGTCGTTGCGCAGCCTCGTGAACGTTTACGATACGATTATACTTTATTGCCATTAATTTGCGACAAACGAAACCGCCCAGAAACATAGAGACGGCCATATTGGAGATACATTAAATTTATTGAAGTAATTGACCGGTGCATACTAGAATCAACTGCTTTATAATTCATCATCTGATTGGCTGAAGTTTTTTCTAATCTAAAAAGCAAGTATTTTATTCATCCTGATCATCATAACAATTTAAGTTTTTTCAAACCTTTACGATGACGGTAACAAACACACTTTATATCAAAAGAATAAAAAAAATACTAACAAGAAAAGTTGAGTGATTTCACTTTATGATACCAAATTGAGACAAATAAGACGATAAATTTCAATTGAATCAGTCTATGACTGCCTATCCCCATTTGGTTTACAATATAAGACTTAACGACTAGAAAAAGTCTGCTCCTGCGACCATTACACAGAAGAATAATATCTTTATATGAATTATTTCTCGATAACGGTAGCAATAAAAACTTCGAGTCAATAAATTCCTACGCAAATAATCTAGTATAGATCTAGGTCCAGCGCAATGTAACTATGGCTATCATTCCGAATGCGACTTTAACGGAATCACTGTTTGCTGAGTGGTCCAAGTTAGAAGTGTTTAGCGATTACGAAATAATCAATATTTGGACATTGTCACGAGAATATAATTAAAAGAAAAATTTTATGTTTTTTTTCAAATATCATATACTTCAATGATATTTCCGATATTCGTTTATGAAATATTCATTTTGGGTAGCAAAAGGATTATTAAAGTCTTTGAAAAATAATGTGACATTTACTTGTAAGTTAGGCAGAAGGTACAGCGATATTTTGATATAGTCAAAACGCATTTTAACGCTATTTTTTGTACCACGAAAATCGTGACGTATAAAGCAAAAGTGAACATTACAATCAGACATTGTTTTAGGTAAATAAAACTTCACACTGTAAAGCTCAAAGCGAAAGTTAAAGTAATTCACGATAAGCTTATAACTTGAGACGTTAGAAGTAGCAGCAGGGTGGGGCCGGTTGCACAACGATGACACGGCGCGGGCACCTTGTTAGCGGCGCGTGCGCAGTCGCTACATTGCGTTACATTATTTATTGCTTATTGAAAAACTGACGGTCGCCCGCGCAGAATTAGAACTTTTGTGGTCTGCGCTGTTGCTAACTTTTTTTTTAGGAATCAATTTTTGCACCGTCGTAAAAGTTGTGTGGTAATCTAATGGCAAATTATTGTTACACAAAACATCGATGCAATATTTCTTTATTCTAATAAGGAAAAGGATTTGGAAACAAAAATAAATGAAACCAGTTGTTGAAATTATTATATTAGCAGGCTTAATCTTAAGAATAACATTAAGGTAGAAATAATAAGTGAAGAAATAATAAATATATTACATTATAGTTCGTGCACAGGAATCCTTATCCTTATCCTTACATAGTACAAAACAAT
>QDHC01000296.1:138408-149814 GCA_013186455.1 Papilio dardanus tibullus | reverse complement strand
GGCAATCTAATGGCAAATTATTGTTACACAAATATCGATGCAATATTTCTTTATTCTAATAAGGAAAAGGATTTGGAAACAACAATAAATGAAACCAGTTGTTGAAATTATCATATTAGCAGGCTTAGTCTTAAGAATAACATTAAGGTAGAAATAATAAGTGAACGTAAGCCTAAATTGATAAATATATTACATTATAGTTCATGCACAGGAATCCGTATCCTTATCCTTACATAGTACAAAACAATAACGCTTTTTTATGTTTGTCCCTATATATGCATGAATCTTTAAAACTACGTAACGTATTTTGATGCGTTTTTTTTAATAAATAGAGTGATTCATAAGGAAGGTTTTCATATATAATACACTCACAATATAGTACAGTAACACTGATAATTTAGTGGTTTTTAATATGATGTCGTAAATTACCACATTTTAGCGCTTACATTGCAAACGCTTCAGTATTTAGTATCAGCATTATACCGATTTGCACCCGTGCGAAGCCGGGGCGGGTCGCTAGTACTAAGTAAATAAATAAAAAAATATAGACGTTGATTGGAATACCATTAAGGATAACGTAGATTTTACGCAATTTGTTTAGGGGATTAAAAGTGAAAAATTAAATAGGAATCGAGGTTCTAGTAGAAAATATAAGAAGAGAAAAGATAATCTTGTCTGTACTAAACAACCAGTACTTTTATTGGTATTTTTATTGCTGATAGCCACTGCTGGCCCGAGGGCTTTCACAGATTCACGGAATCGAAAGGTAACCGACCGCATGGATACTCTACTGAACCGTTGGTATGATCGTTCTACAGTAATGTTGGTTACCTTATTAATCTGAGAAGCCTAAATGTACTCCGTAAGGTAATGTGTTATATCACCTCAGTGACAGTTGAACTTTTAAAAAAACTTGGACAAAAAAAATTGTTTCCAAACAAACATTTCTTGCACTAATTAATTGCATCTGTGGCATCATATTCTTTTGCTTTGTTTATTTGGCAGTACACAATAAATGCCGGGTTTAGGTATAAGTATGAATTGTGATTATAAATAAGCTCTTATTATTAATAAAATATTAAGCAAGTAATGAACGTGAAACGTATCCAACGAGACGGACAAGCCTGTGGTCAGTTGCATGATTTTGGGAGCGCACTTGCGGTGACAAGAGACGCCGATGTAAAGTAACTCTAGAAGTGTCACTTTCACTCTTATACCATAGATTTTATTTATCATGGAATATAAAAACAAGTAGCGATACTAGTTAAAAATGATTTTTGGCATCCTTAAAGAAAATACACCTACAACTTTGACTTTAGTACCAAGATTAAATCTATTTTCCAAGTATTTTTTTTTACTTTTCTTTATGTTGATCTTAGATAAGTAAAGTTCTGAAAATTTCTTATTGTAAAAAATGTGATAAAAATTAATTGTAAATTAAATATCAAAAAATGTCATGTCGGTTTCAGTGACAGTTGTTCATTGTCCCCGAACAGGTGACCGATCCATCACCTGTGCTCAGCGACGTGCTTAATTAATGGAAAGCAAGGTCGGCTGATGAAATAGACCTACCGACTCTCCGGTGTCTCACAAGCCCAGTGTCTTACGCAAACTTTTCTAACACAAAACAATATCTCTTTTTTATAATATCTATTCATATTTGATCCAAAAGTATAAGTAACTAGCTGTTGTGCGCGACTTCGTCCGCGTGGAATAAAATAATATAACCTATGTTACTCGGGGATAATATAGCTTTGTAATGGTGAAAGAATTTTTGAAATCGGTCCAGTAGTTCTTGAGTTATTTCAATACAAACAAAAATACAAAAATACAAAAATTCTAAAATTTCTCTCTTTAGAATATTAGTATAGATAAGTGTCTGAAAACTTAAAGCTTTCCGTTTTATTGAAATTTTCATTTCAATGTTCAAGAATCTTAATTAGCAATAAATTAATAAAAAATTAAACACATTTTAGAGCAAAACGTGTAACACATATTTTAAAATTAACGCAAAATAAGGTGTACGTGATACAATTAAAGAAAAATGCACACCGGATTTATCCATATCCGCAAGTCCATATCATAGCGGGCGAAGTCAAGTGTCGAACCCAGATACGGTGGGGCCCTGCTTTGGTCATGCCACGCCGAGATATTTTGATGAGGAGCAGATAAATTAATTACATAGTGGTCCGAGTGAACGCTAATAAACTGGCAAACTCGCTTATCGATATCGACCTCAAGATAGAGCTTCGGTAATGACGCTTTAAGTCACGTGTCGTCTCGCTTCTGCAGCTTTAATTACTGCTTTCTGGATCCACGTTTAACTTAATGACGTAAAAAGCAATTTAAACGTTTTCAAGACAACAATTATAATGTGTTAAGTGACGCTTAATAAATCTTGGTTATTTGCACTTTAAAATGTAAAGTTTAGTCTATAAATAAATATGTGTCAATCATAATATTAAGCTTAGTTCGTGTTTGCAATTCGGAAAGCTGATTTCTTTACTGTCCTCGAAGTATTACATATTTAAACTGACCACGAATGTACGTCGTTTATTAAAATCTACACGAATACATTGCGCCAAGTAAATAACAAATTATAAGGCAGGGGGCCACAGCCACTGTAATTATAGACGTAAAATTGAACAAATTCGATTATCACCTCACTTTTAAGTGCGATGGATGTGGTTATGCCTCATTTTAATGCAGTTACTACAAATCGAGAAACTTGCGATAGCGCTCGATAAATTGGCCGTGCATCGATAATAAGTGTACCGGCCATCAATAATTACACGGTAGCTGTGACGATAAGCGTCGACACTATTGTGCATAATGTCGTCCAGTATTACTAAATTATATAGCGCTCGGTGCAACTGCACAACGCCGACCGCCGCGCCGCGCCGCGCCGACCGGTCCCGCCCGGAGTTCCTCTCAGTTAGGTTAAAACCAATTTAAATATTAACGTCACATTGCGATATCGAATCAATTTTAACATTAAATGATATATAAGGCTTATACTGACTAGAACGGCGTACAAATTAACAATGAAAGCCACAAATCATTAGCAACTGTCGGGCGAATGGATAGACTCGCTCGGGCAAGTACTACAACTTTGTAGGACACGTGCAATATAAGAGGTTTATTCTTCGGTTTTTCATGTATTTTTTAAAAAAGCTCATAAAAATAGCTTAAAAATCCATGAAAGAATTTGCTCTTTTCAAGATCTGCGATCCTGTTCTATAAAAAATAATACAATTTCTCTACCGTCTATGACCTAACCTACAAATATCTCTGTTTAGCTCTTTTGAAATTTAAATTATAATTCATTTAAATTCCTGACAATCAAAAATACTGTATTTGGTCATAGTTGGCTGTCATAAACCAAGAACTATCAAAATGGGACATGTAATAACTTTAATATATTCAGAACTAGCTGTCGTGCGCGACTTCGTCTGCGTGGAATTAAATAATAGCCTATATTACTCGTGGATAATGTAGCTTTCTAATGGTGATAGAATTATTGAAATCGGCCCAGTAGTTCTTGAGTTATTTCGATACAAACAAAAATACAAAGTCTCTCTCTTTATAATATTCGTGTAGATGTGGGTACTCGTTAATCGTACGGAACCCTCGTGGTATAATCTAGATTTTGTGACAGGTCGGTATCGTCACCGGTCATTATAAATTCAGCGCGGGCGACAGGTTTCATCCGTTTCGTTCCGAGCTTCGGCAATACAAAGTTTATAAAGCTTTAAGCCGGCTACAGACGCTCAGCTTATTAACTGTACACTTTGTTTTCACTTTGCAGCTAAAACTGACGCACAAACGTCAATTTTAACTGCACATCCGAACTGCATAGTTCTCAGTTTTACCTCCACACGTCAGTTTTAACTGCGCAGTCGAATTGTACACTTAAAACTGAGCGTCCGTAGCCGGCTTAAGAAACGCATCTCGATTTGATTTTTAAATAATAACATACTCTTAATTTGTCTACTAGTTTATTTATTTTTTTAATTATTTCTGACAAGATATTACAAGTTTCCAACAACCATCTACAAGCACCTATGACAATTTGAGATACCTAAACGATGTTGATTAATTATAAGTATCATACGTACATCCAGAAATTATACAAAACAGTAATTAAATAATATTCAATGCCTAGTAGAATTTATTTAACGTAAATGACAAATTTTATTAGAGTTTTTCTTAATACATCTGTGGTCACTATACTCCGTGTCAAATTATTTTTCCGTTTTTATGTAAGTAATAATTTCAACGGGTGAATATTATTTCCTTTCGACGATACAGTTAGCTAAATAATTGATACACTTGTGTTCGCCAAATAAGTGGTGCGTACGAAAAAGTCTGCCACTGCGTCTCCTCCGTGACACGTTACAAAAAAAGAAGAAATTAAAGAATCTCATCGACATTTTCTTAACGGCCAGTGTTCCGTAGTATTTTTTTTTATACAAAAAGGTATTATTTATCACAACCATAGCCTTTGCTACGAATTATAGCTGACTAGGAAAGCGAAAGCTAACCTAAGCTATCAACTAAACAAAGTCTACAAAAAATATTCTAAAAAAATCTAATATTCTTTAACTATAACCATCAAAGAATGTTTGGTATCTATACTAATACTATAAAGAGAGAAACTATGTTTTTTTATATGTACTGAAGAATTACTGGTATTTCAAAAAATCTTCCACTATAAGGCAGCTCCAAGCAATATTACCTCCGAGTAACATAGACTATATTATTAATTTCCACGTGGACGAAGTCGCGCACAACAGCTAGTTACAAATAAGTTTACGTTGTATATACGTAAAGTCTAATTTATACGTTATTTCTGACAATAATTCTGTTTTAATTTAATTGGATCTCATTATAAACGGAACCCTAAAATATATTAAGTGAAATAAGAGCGAATTCCCAAATAACAAGCCGCGCGGAAGACACGAATATTTTGTATGGTGCGAGGGCCGCCGGTGAGATTGCGCTGCGCTAATTAGCCACAGAACTTATGCCCGTAATGCGCACTTGCGGACTTTGCCCTTGCTCATTAAAAAAAAAAACAAAAACACCACCCGTAAATGGAAGTTAACAAATACAGATGCATCTGACAAATGACCAAAAATATCTTAATGTATACAATAATTGTTTAATTAATGATAATTAACTTGTAACTCCTGTATATTAAAAAAAAATCTATTATTTGTTAATTGCTATTAATAAGTCCAAAGTAACTCCAAAAGCGTTTAATATTACACCCGCAAAAGGTAGGTACTTACATACATTTTACAATTACTTTGAATTAACGGCAATTGTATTATTCTGAAGACGAAACAAGATCGTCCAAATTAACATTATAAATACATAGTAACAAAATAATGATATTCCACATTCCTTTAATTGTCATTGTTGGATATAAACATGGATGCAAAATATATTCATACGCATTTTAAAATACATTTATTAATATGAATATTTTATATAAAATGTAACAAATCAATCAAGCATGCATCCATTTACGTATATAACAAGTTGTATCAATTTATGTATGGACATACATTAGTAGCAACCTATAGACAACAAGATATAATTTGGTATGCGTAATGAAACCTGTCCATTATTATAGTATAACGAAACTAAAGCGATTATACATCTGAGGGGCTACTCAGAGTATAATACATTCGCAGAAGCAGTTCTATAGCGAAGGTAAAAATTCTATGGAACACTACAATCACATGACTTATCGACTGACAATGTCAGTTACATACATTTTTGTCAATTAACAGTGATATCGCCAATAGAAAAGAACTTTGGGTAGCCTAGCGTCCCAATTTATGAAATAAAACCGCGGCCCCGAGACCCAAACGGCAGTCTTCTATAGCCCCGGGCACACTCTCGCTGTTGTGCATATCTCAATAATAGATTAAAGTATGTTGTTTTATTCCGTGTAATCATAGGCGGGAACAAACCAGTTAACGAGAACCGTAATAAACTCTTAATGTAGTTTCACGACCACTGCGACAGCGTGTCAAAGTAAATTGGCTGTTGTAACGCCGATGGCATTTCGTTTTCACTCTCTATGCTATCTAACGTTGATTTTCTACACTGATACAGTTTTTCATTTGACCGAAGCATCGCAATACGTCTGATTTCACTTATTGTGATCATGACTAGATATCCTCGTTAAGTTTACTATTGTTGGCTTAATAATAGTTACTGGACTTTTGCTTATTAAATACAGTTACCCAAAATATCCTTCGATTGGCTATATCGCTGATCGAATCGACAAACATGTATGAAACTGACATTGACATTCTATAAAATCATGTGATTGTAAGGAGATATCGAACGTCAATGTCAGTTTCATACATTTTTGACGTTCGGTATAGATTCGAATGTACTTTGGGTAAACCCCCAGTCCTATAACAGTTGAAAAGGGTTCAAAAATATATCCTTTTTACGTATTTTTCATTTTTAATGAAAGGTAAAGTTTGGCCCATGATGGGCTCCATTTTCCGCAACACCACGACTAGCGTGTATTTTGCGTACCTTTAATATATAGCATATATTTTGCAGTATTTTATTAAATTGAACCGTACTATGTAATTGTCCGTCCGTCTAACATAGAAGATATACAAGTCCCGCGGGGACTGTTTACATTACACGCCTGTAATTGCATCGGACTTTAGAAACTCACTTCGAAATATCAATAATGTAATTCTGTAGCACAGGACGTATAAATGTTAGTGTAATCATACTACAATTTATAACCGTATTTGTACCTATTTCCTTGGAAAAGCATTAAAAAATAAAAATGTCAAAGGAGATATTCTATTAATCCATATTCGTCACTTCAAATCTAGACATCAAGGGCTTAGATTTATTTAGGATTTTAAATTTTACAAAGAAAAATAACGATTTATGTTTCTTTGCCGGTTAAATCGACAAAAACGCACCTACTGTAAACGTAAGTAATGTTCAGTTTAAATAATATGCAAAGTGGAGGCAAATATGTTTGGTGCAGGGCTGCAGGATTCATTGTAGTAAATTACTCTATTCGCTTCCTGATTGAACGAGAGCTCGGTTAGAATAGTTAGTACTGAGCGAACGCTTCGCGGACATGAATGCACTCCGCAATCTGTATTACAAACGTGAATAGCATTCTTAAACTGTTTAAACTGTTAGAATAAATAAACGGAATATCCAGGCGTCTAGTGCAAACAGCAAGCGACGCACATCTCTAAACATTTCTCATGTTAATATAGGTGAAATTAAAACAACACTACAGTCATTTCTAATCTTAATAAAGAGACCGAATGATTTGTTGTTGATTCCGTTTATTTTAATAAACTGTTACAGAATAAATTACGAGTAGTAATTTTTTACACTTTTAAAATATTCAGTTAACTATAAAACATGAATTACTAAAGCAGTTATTATTTCGAAGCATTTTCTATACAAAATTTTAATTCAGAACTAATAATTATACTAATTTGACTAAAAAACTATCGAATCTAATAAACTTAGCAAATAAATCAGTTTTAAGAACAAAGAGTTGAAATTGATAGTAACGAACCACACATGACTCTCAAGTCTTCATAATACAGGCAAACCTGGTTAAGCCAGAACTAGATAAACGAGAAACCACTGTAAGCGAGACAAATATCGATGTCCCTTGGGTTGTCGCTAACCCAGGTTCGACTGTAGTTAGTTTCTCCGTGTACAAAGACATGGGTGAAACTTCTAAACACACAAGAAGCAGGCGGTATGATTTGTGACCGAGTTGCGGTCCAAGGGAAGCGATCCGTGCAACCGCATCTATTGGACGCGCAATACATCGCCTACCACTCTGATGTCGTGAAATGAGAAAGTGAATCCTACAAGGCCTCTACACCGGACCACTTTCAATAATCAGAGCATGATAAATCTTTATCACTAATCTTATCAGAATACTCTACTTAAGTAGGATATCCAATTTTAATAGTTACCGTAACTCTCGTTAATTAAAAAAAATCTGTAAAAAAAAATGATGATTCAATCAATTCAATAACTGTAACTTGTTCGCACTAGGACAGTATTTTAGTCGAGTAGCAAATTAGCAAGTATCCGAACCAAGAATTTACTAATCTCTCTACTAAAATGTTGCTGATCAGTCACGTTTAGTTACAAAATTACAGTTAAACATGAGTAAGCGAGTATCATTCTATGGTCCTGGAGGACAACCAACATGAGCGAAAAATTTGATAAGCGAGAAACCTCTATAACCGAGACAAATATTAAAGTCCCTTGGACTCTAGCTTATACAGGATTGACTGTACTTGCTACTTGACTAAAATACAAGCCTTAAGATGGATTACAATAAAATCTAAGAATAAATCAGATATCGTATTTTATCCTGTAAATTGTCTCAACACTAGTTGTGCTTTGTGCAACAGAAAGCTTATATTAAATCATAAGAATGTTTTATTCATTCGACCAGTTACGGTTTTGATGTCGCAAACCGAGCCCGTTGGCTGTTCTCTGCTTACTTATTCCTAATAGTAAAAGTGTCATAAAAATGTGCACTACAATAATTATTGTATGAATAAATGAATTAATGAATAAACGTTTATTGCCTCATAAGAATTTACAAAAAAATTACAGAAAAAACGAACGGCCGAGGCCATCCCTGCGCTGGTTTTCAACTGGTAATTTTTCACACCGACTACATACAAAGATACATAAGGTGATAGGGAACGTAACCTAAAAAATTTCAAATGAAATTTATAAATAAAAAATAGTGTTTGAACTAAATATGCAATCTTGGCCAATTTTAATAATTTTTTAAAAAACAATATACGAACTAATATTCCACTAGAACATTTTATGTCATGTTACTTACGAAGACTGCACCCGAACCTAATTATAACCACTTCCATCACCATGCAAAAATATTGTATCTAATTGACTAAAGACAATTTATTTACAAAAAGCACTTTGCCACTGTCTCTCTTGATGTTAAGTGCTGTAGTTGAAAGATGGTACAGGCTAGCTTAATAAATGCCCTACTTTACTCTCTCCGGGTCGTAGTTGTGCAATTTTTAATAACTGTGCAAATACTAGTTACACATATTGTTTGATTAATGTGTCATGACCCGTGGCGGATGGTAGTCATACATGATATTGCATTAACTGAGACGCGAGGCTGGCTCGTGACCACAGTAATGTGCTCGGTAGGCACATATTTATGCATTCAAACACGGCATCAATCATTCTAATGAGCTACGCCGGTAGGACGGCACCGCGGCCACCGGCGTGAGTATCTCATATGTTTGTAGTGATGTACACGAAATATAGTTCGCCCTTATCGATAATCTTTAATTTAGAAATTGGTATATTCCATATTTGTATTCCGTACCTATAATACAAATTCTTAGAGTTGTGTTTGTATGAAGTTGTGATATATGTAATTTTATATCAATCATAAGGGAATTAAGTTTGTCTGATTCTAAGTGGATGTAGACACAAATTATAAGCCACAATATAATCTAAACGTCACAGAAGCATACATGAAGCACACTGAAATTAAAGTTTTGTAGTTTTGTTATCGATATCGGTAAATAGTTTGAATAGTAACTATAAGACAAGAGTGATATTCACCTAACTTGTTTAGCAATAGAGGAAAGAAAGCAGAACGTCCGGCGCTATTCACAAATTGGCGCGAGCGGGGCACGCGTACGATCCACATTCCGCAACGGAATAACTTTACACACTCGCTATAGAAAACGCGCCTTATCTTATGCGGTAATTAAATGCCTTTCTGCATATATTGAATATATCACTTTAAAGGAATCCGCAGATATTCAACTGAAATTATTAAGACGAAAAATTAAGAGAACAAAAACCGGGATATATTAACTTTATCGCGAAACAGCGGTTGTTTTCATTACCGTTTGAGTAATATTTATAATTCAACGCCATTTGACGTGAATAAACGACAATTTGTTTAAGAATGTTTGCTGCGGCAAGCTCTCGGCAGTATAATTATTATACAAACGAAATACAGGTCTAGCATTGTAGGTAACGTCAAGTTTCAATTAAACGCAATCATCGCGTCAACAGCGCCCTCGGGCGGGGACAAGCAGCGCCACGGACACCGAGATTCTCATTTTTCTACAGCAATTAGCTTTGCGTACTCGCTTAGTCTCCATCTCAACTAAACCGATAATTATTGTGCGCCGTTTACTAATCTCATTTGAAATATTCAATAGCCCAGATGTTTTTATAAGAGAATATGTATGGGCCGATGGGAACATGTAGATAGCGAGAAAGCTTACAAATAAAGAGTAAAAAAATGCATAATTGATTTATACATATTTATTATTAACATACTTAAGATTCGCCTAAATTCTTAAACTATTCCTATTCCTGGTGAAACATCTTTAACTATTTTGTTTTTAATCTGCCATAACATTCGATTAATTTAGACACGTTGCTTATGTAAAAGTGTAACAATTAATTGTAACCTTGAAACATGAAGGGCGAGGTAAGAAAAACTATTGTTTTAATAGTTAAAATAATCTGTCCAATGAGTCAGTAATGTTCCAGTACACTGACATTGTAAGTAACATAGTCATCTAGTTATTAATTGATATACAATTGCATGATAAATTGATTTTTAAGGCTCTTACAAGCGAATAATTGC
Source organism: Papilio dardanus tibullus (assembly GCA_013186455.1). Taxonomy (NCBI): domain Eukaryota; kingdom Metazoa; phylum Arthropoda; class Insecta; order Lepidoptera; family Papilionidae; genus Papilio; species Papilio dardanus. The sequence goes on along the minus strand of QDHC01000296.1, from coordinate 139,115 downwards.
ATAAACAAGATTAATTACATTGCGGGTTATTAGATAATTTGTATTTAAGGTTTTTATTAATTAATGCCCTGTCACCCAGAAAATGAAAATGTCATGATCAAAATATTTAAATTGTAATTATCTTGTTATTAATATTTGAAGTAATAATACGCAAAATTCAATACATAAAATAATTGCAAGGTTAACATGATGTTATTTTTGGTCGCATTAATTTGGGAAATAATTCAATTAAGACAAGCAGACAAATCTGTTTGCGGTGAGCACTGGCCAGTACAGGCCAACTCCTAGCTCGCCGCACGTCTTTTTACTATTTTATTTTTTTACATCTGTCATTGTTTTATTGTTTATTATTTTAATTCATTCTTCCTTCCTTCTTTTCAACGTGCTTTGTTTTTATAATAATATATTTTTCATAAATGTTTTTAAATTATTTTTTCTTATTAAATTCTTCTTTCTCTCTGTAACGAACCCTTGTAGTAAGTTAAAAAAGGTTAAAGGTTTTGACCCATGACGGGCTCCATTTTTCGCAACTCCACGACTAGCGCGTATTTTGCGTGAATATACTTATCTTTGAATTTCTTCGCCGATATGCAGGTTGCACCACGATGTTTTCCTTCACCTAAGAGCTTCGGGTAAATATGTACATATGGAAATCGAAAATCGAAAAACACATTGATACATGGCGGGATTCGAACTCGGGACCTGCA
>QDHC01000296.1:128110-138345 GCA_013186455.1 Papilio dardanus tibullus | reverse complement strand
ATAAACAATTTATCCGGCAGTTGTTTTAATTAACTCGTGATTCATTTAATCGGGGTCCGGATAAAACTAAGCTAAGCTATAATCAGTATCAATATTTCTCTATCTTACTTTCGCCTTTATTAACTTACTAGCTGTTGTTCGCGACTTCGTCCGCGTGGAATTAAAAAATATAGCCTATGTTACTCGGGGATAATGTAGCTTTCTAACGGTGAAAGAATTTTTGAAATCGGCTCAGTAGTTTTTGAGTTATTTCAATACATACAAAAATACAAAGTTTCTCTCTTTATAATATTATATTTGTTAACTTATATGATAAATACAATCAAGTAGCAATGTCTAATATCGAAAATCCAATCTCAGTAGAGACTGGTTTTCTAAAATAAGCCGCTAAACCTAAGCTGTTCGTAAAATATTGTACATCTATGTTAATGTAAACATTTAAAACACACATACCTATACTTATTAGAAAGCATCAGCGTCTTCTAAGTAAATATAACTTTTTTTTGCTCTCTGAAGAGCAGTAATACTCATGATTACTATGTAAATCTTTAATAGATGTATCATCGTAGTATAATATCTTCGACATGATTACCATACACCTGTCAAGCGGCAATTTCATCTCATCAATCTTAAATTAAAAAGCTACAAGTAAACGCTCTTAGATTTCTCTCAAGTATTAGCTAACTATTGAGACTGTATTTTTTTTTAAAACAAGTGCTGAATAATTTCAAGTAATATGATAACAATTCTCTTTGTATTGAGTTCCGGGAATTAATTTAAGTAACATTTTTTATTTCGTCATACGTCCAACGACCGGAGAGCTTCCGTAACGTCAAGGATTGCCCTACGCGGCTCAACGTCTGCCTTAATGATATCAAAAGGCAGGACATCCTTACACGGAGCTCTCAGTTCGTTACTGTCGTCTCACAAGCTGACGTCTCACTGCCTACACCCAACGCATTACCATCACCTCGACTGAACAATGTTATCTCTCGTTAAAATATAAAAATGCAACTCTGTAAACGCGAAATTTCCACTGCAGTGAAACTTGTATTGACACAGTTGTCTCTGTTTTCTGAAAGAAAATGAGAGAGATGGTAATATGTTTTTATACATGTGCTTTCTCCGTCGAAACCCAAAGTAATATCGCTCGTTGGTGCAGAACATAAGACATAAACGACTCTCCGTATTATTCCACACACAAAGTCTCTGGCATTATAAAAATTATGACGTTACAATAAAAGCTCAATAAAGGAGTCGTATTCATAATTCACAGTGTCCTCACGTATTCATAAAAAGTTTTTTTTTATTACTCTCGATTGTTAAGGATCGAGAGGGCCGGCCTCGCCGGTGACCTCCAGTCTGTTTTGCAGAAGAAATTAATTTGCTCCGTATATAGACACGATGTTGATTGAATCACTTTAGTTTAGAGCATTTCAAAGAATTTTAAAAATTCAATCGTGGTTAAAGTTGCTTTATAATTAATGTTTTGGAATACTTTGATTGGACCATATTGTGTTAAACACACAAAATATTGCGTTAAATTGTAATACAAAAAAGGAATAAACGTAGACCAGCAATTGATTCCGGTACAAGCGGCTTACCTTACTATCGTACCTTATAATTAGAAGATATCAATTCGATGCGATAGCGCGGCGGTCCCTTACGAAACTCGTCCAGCTTCTTAGGGACCATATCAATCTCTAACACTATCCAAAATGACTTATACAATACACTATGCAAACAATATTAACCCTTATTACCTATAGGTTAAAGAATTCTATACCTTATACTCCAGTTAAATATACGCCATTCAATCTCTTGTACTTTTAACAAAGTTTATAACACCCAAACGAAGCAAATTAAAGCTTAAGATTGTTCAAAAATGTACCACAAGTCGGGGGCATTTAGGTCTACATTACTTCAGCATATGATGTAACATGTTACGTTTTAAATGTCCGCAGTGAGTCGGCGTTAGAATCAGGATGCTGTAAGAGCCCGGACGCAGTTCTAATTACCGCCGCCACTCAATATTGCAAAATGAACGAAGCCTATTCTCGAGTCGTACCCTTCGGCTATAAAGCCCGGTCTATTGTTACACGAAGTACATTTTAAACATTGAATGGTGCTTTAATGACCTGGGTGTGCCATTCTGAGGCTACTGATAGTGTCCAATGCGCAACGCACTAAACAATATCATACCTTATCTTGATCGTCTCGAAACAATTTCTAATTATTGTTGCAATGCAATCACAATTTAAAAATGTTACGTAACTTAAATTACAATTAAGTCAAATGCAACCTTATGTTGTAAAACAGTTTTATTAACATTGTACCTTTAACATTTTTAAACCATAAACACTACAAACCAGCATAAACTTGTCCCGTTAGTTGGTAATGAGAAGTGACAATACGAAGCTGTCGAAAATTTCTTCAAGTTCTTCTTCTATACATATATGAATCGTTATTTAATTTTATCAATCAAATATTTGTTTATGGAAATTTTCCATGACATTTAAATTATCAATATTAACATTTTAAAGTACAGCAACTAAATTAAGCTCGTTATGTCTTAATAGTTTAGCAACACAAGCGAGACGGTGCACAGTGCACTAGCAATGCAATAATGACAGGAAACTGAGTTGTTCCTTACATTAAATCGATATGGTATTGGTAACATGTGTGTAAGGTCGAGCACTTCCTTTCGTCTCGGCTATTTCCAACCTAATAGACTATACTTCTATACATTTAGCAATTAACCTTAAACATCAAACACAAAGTGAGGTTAGATACTACCCGTTAGAATAGAAGTTACATCATGTTTGACACGTTGTTAAAAATGTTAACTATAAAAACGTTGTTGATTGAAATTTTTACTGATACTCTACATAAATATTTATGCTCGTTTTTATCAACATTGTGTTAATTACAATGGATTTTTAATGAATCATTGCACAATATATTGAAGGGATATAAATCAAAAATTATTAACATGTTGTACATTGTTTGATTGAAATGTACATTACCGGCGGCCGGCGGGCAACGCAAGGACTGCGCTTGACCGGAATGGGCAGGCGCGGCGAGCACGCGCTCACAAAGTTCAAACCACCACCAAAAATGTAATTTATAACTACATTTAAGCGAAGAGCCGGACCGCTTCGACCAATATTAATATCGGCGTCAGTATCATTAAGAAATTCCTTTTATTGCGACTTTAAATAAGTCCGATCGATCGACGTTATTAAAAGAGTCCACCTTTCTCCAAGGTTTTGCGCCGACGCCCTTCTTTTGAAGCGGTGTTAAAAAAACGTTCGCGTTGTTTATTTGTGAACGCACAGACAAAAGAAATTCTTAGCCATTTTTACTAACTTTCTACTGGATTATCGTTATAAAGGGCGTGTATACTAAGGTTACAATATTTTATTTAATTGACGTTTATTGTGTTGTCTTCCTAAATAATAAGACGGCTGTAGGTGGAACAAATACAAAGCAGTAACGTCATATGCTTTTTTGAGACGAAAAACCATACTTTTGGAGAGTTAAGATGTATTTCAGTTTACTAACTACAGCATTCATCAGAACAAAATGTGAAATAGAGCGCGCAAGGCAACAAGACCAATCTAAACTGCCTCACTGCAGGGGTTACCAATCAATAATAACTGATTTCAAACCATAAATAATACTGATAAGATCGCGAAAGCTTGTTTTTTTATTAATACAAAATTTTAATTGCATACAAATTTCATCAATTAAAAATTATTTACGACATATCGAGATCAAGTAACGATAATCGATAATAAACGATTGAAATAAGGATCGATAAAATGTTCAAAGGGACGGCGGAAATGTAACTTTAAAATGTATAATTGACACGAAGTCGAATACCACGTACTCGTACAACAAATAGGGCGTACACTGGTCTCCCGGACAAACGGACGACCGAACTCTTTTATTTGTTTAATTCAAAAGAACTTGACAATATACAGCGGTATAAATCATTGTTGCCATACGAAAGAATAAAGTGGAATGGAATTTAATAAAATATTAAAAATCTTATTATTTAACTTCATATACCTTGATGAAATAAAAATCTTAATGTTTTCTTATTTAGAGCATTCAAATATTACGTTACGGAAAAGTTAATATTGGAGTTTAATTCCTCTCAAATCCAAGAATTTTGTAAGCACCAAAATATTTGCCGCGTTACTTACTATGACTTTGACTCATCTGTTTGACTTTTTCATATCACCTATTTTATAAGGTTAACCTCGTAAAATAACTGATATACAGTTCATAATATGACATTCATACTTGAGGAAAACAATCTGGACCACAAACTTCATGAATAAGGACAAATGGCACTTGTATTTTTATTTTATTGACGCTTAAAGGTGAATCCTATGATAAAATGTTATAATGTTTTTGAGGAAGTAATTTTAATAATACAGTTTTAAATTATCTTACACATTTAACATTTTATGGTAAAAACAAAGAAAAACGACCAAAATCTGTTTTTAATTAAATATGAAAACTGAATATTTATTACCAAATAATATTTTAATTGTAACATTCAGAGGTTGTAAAGTGTTATTATTAAAGACGTTGTTAAAAATTTAATAACTAAATGAAGTAAAACATATCCATTTTATGATAACGTGCATCCTTTCGGAGCTCCCACGTTACGGGCCTTCCTCGGACTCATGTTTCACCTAATTAGCTGCTCCTTGCAACCTCACTGTCACTGCACTTACGAAACCACTAAAATAAAATATACAATGTTAATACAATGGCATACTAAGAAAACTCTGAATTACTCACGAACAGTATTTAACAGTAAGAATGAATGAAAACATTAAGATAAGAGTTTTGAGTAACGGGTTCACAAACTTGATGACATTCATATGACTGACGTTACAAGTTGAGAATATAATACACAAATCGAGTGTTCACTTTACGTTTCCACTGCCGAAACACCTTCACAGAATCTTTCTCATTCTATTTAAAATATAGATAACAAGTTAAATGAGACAACAATATCAATTTTATTTAATTTATTTGGTTGCATGAGAACACCCAAAAAATCTTTAGGCAAAGTTTAAGACAGCTTTGCAAAGCTTAGGATGGCTTTGTTTAAATCGTTTAAAGCTGTATCTGATCGAATATTCATATACAACGTATTATAAGACGGTGTGATTGTTCTTGAGGCCTATTGATTAACCAGTTTGACCACACAACGCCCTTGAAACTTAATATTATGTGACACCTTACAACATCATTTTTACTCACACAAAATAATGTCATCTTATCGCAGCTAAGCATCGCTCATTAATAACCACGTCAACGTGTTTAATAAAGTTCTCTGAGGCATGAATAAATTTCACAGCTTTAGACGTGACATACAACTTTTTAAAAATGCAATATTACCAGTTCGCAAACCGTTGCGCAAAATGGTCGAAATTTTAAGAAAATTAAACATCGATAATTCGGCTACCGAGAAATAAGTGCATGGTTAGTAAGTACAACGGAAACAAACTGGGGTAAGTTATGTAAAATAATGAAAAATACGGTCACTACCCGGATGATCGTACAACATACAAGGTGATTCCGCCATCCTGATTTAATTTATGGTTCTCTAAAAAGACTCAATTTTATTAGTTTTATTACACAACAGACAAGATAAAAAAACCCATGAAAAGGAAAAAGTGAGGTCCCAGACATTCGTTTTTTAGATCACTAAGCAACAACTAAAACAAAACAAGACGACCGTTACAGTCATTAGATAACTAATTAACGTTTTGTAACAATCAAGAAAAACTGAATCCTAAACCGCAGTTTATTCTCAATATCTCGAGGTCTGCTTTACTTGTTTTAACAGGCGAAACAATAAACAATTTATTTATATGAAATTAATTTTCCTTATGATATATCAGAATTTAGCATTACTAGACTTAATTCAGGCATAATTAGGGCGAGATTGATGATGATGATGGAAATGGACACGTAATTTAGTTGTATAACTCGATCACCTTCTAAATTCGTCCCTAACCAAATCCAGCCAGTGGATGTCATGTGACAATTATAAAATTAAAAAGCAGCTCAGCGCGGGTCAGCAGTGCGGTTTGCGCAACCGTTAATGCTGCATTAAATCTGCTTACATGCAATGTTAAACAACTCTCGAACGCCGACGTCCTTAATTAAGGCGAAACGTCCATCGGCGTTCAAATATAAGATCGAATTCGATTTTGATTGATACTGGTGAAACGTTACACTTGTTTCGTTCGCTTTCCACTCGCTTTAATCTCGACGTAGGAAGTCATCTCTGTCAATATCTCAAATTCGGAGCGCGGGAGGATTAAGGCCGACAAGCATGAACGGCGGGAATACGCGTGATCATGTTTGCGATAACTGGACAGACGTGATATTAATTTTTTGCGTATGTGAAAACCAGCTTTATAATAAACCTTAATATTGGCATTAAGTGAACAGCTCGATTAACAACCGAAGTTTCTTTATTGTCTTCGACGAAAAGATTTGGCAGCGTTTAAGGATCCGCAAAAGTTGTCAGTCAGTTTAGAAACGTAATTTATATTTCGGTTCGGTTAACTTTTGTTTTGACGATGCGAAACAAGACGAAAGCAATTTTCAATTGAACTTTCCATATTAACGTATGCTAAAGCTAATAATCGTAGTGGAGACATTTGCCGTGAGGCGTGCAGCTTTGAAATATTGTCATGCCTTCGCCGTCACATCGCGACATAACGATGAAACCGGCAGTGAGGTAGGAAAGAATTGTGCGCCAATTCATCTCGATTTGTCTGTCGGGTCACGGCGGCCATAGTACAGTCACGATGCCAACTCACAAACGCCATATTACATATCAACCGCTACTGAAGCTCAATTTTAAAAACTAAATTACAATGTCCATTCTTTACGAATTTAATTTCTTAGAACAAGGCTCCTATTGTTTGTGCTCTAGGTAACAGACAAGAAACTTAGAACAAAACAGAAAAATCTATTTACCATATTGTTTTTTAGTCTTCGCTTTTATATTATAATCCGGTTGCACTATTTGGAATACAAAGTTTATTGATCTTTTGATATTATTTTAATAAACACAATTTTCTATTTTAATACTTTTATAACTATACACAAACCACGATCAATTGGCTTTTGTTGTAAACAATTTGTGTCTTAAAATCAAAGAACCATTAGGTTGATATTTGGACAGCAAGTCAATGAAAATATTGAATTGATTTAAAGGCGCATATTCCTAAGGTACGGAGAATGTGAATCTGTAAAAGCGGACAAAAAGGTTTATCGTCTATTGTCGTAATAAAATTGTATGATTTATCGGAAACAGAGACAAGAGGTACTACTCATTTGCTTTACTGAATAGAACAGTAGGTTTTTGCGCGCAGGCACCAGATGTCGTGAGCCTCAGTACTTATTTTGTATTACAGATCGTTATTTCTTATCGAGGCGTTTCGTTGAAACTAAAAGTTATTTGCTCCTGTTTTTTTGTTGTATACAAAAAGCTTGTAAATTGCTTTGTGACCGGTGTCAAAAATAGCGGAGCCAGGTTGTGCAAGTCACATCGTGCCCCAGGATCCGTCGTCAAGGTCTTGTGAATTCGTGCAGAACTGTACGTGCATCGATTCTATTGATACAAAAATTTAATCAATTACACTTCACTGAAATTACCCTAATAGACTGTTTAACGAAACACCTCATCCAAAACGAACATCTTTACAAGGTATTAGAGGGAATAAGTCTCGTTTCCAATCGATCTTGTTAAATGAAACAAAAATAAAGTTGATAAGTAATAGAAACTATTATGATGTTAACTTGACAACTTTTGTTAACCTTGACTTGAAGATCTATTAAACTAAACATCTCAATCAGCAAGAAGATGTTTTCCTATTCAACATTTTATTCTTATTCATTTATTTTAATTGTAAATCAATGCAATATAGTTAATGGTACCATGACGTCTCCGACACTGAAAATTATAAAAAAAAAGCAAAATGCAATCAAAAACAAGTAACTCAATATTAGTTTCGCAATAGTTTCCTCGTTGATGATTTTTTTGCTTTTAAGCCGACGACATAAAGAAGGACTGACCTTGGGAAGGCGGAAGGCAGTCCAATACCAGATCCCCGAAATTGGAGATCTTTGGAAATAAAAAAGTACCGCAGTGTAAACCTTTGAGATAAAAGTCGACGTAGTCAAGCTTAACAAGCTCATCCAAACAAATTATGTCTCATCAGAGCCATCTCGCATAGTTTAGATAAATATAATTATTAATATATCCTAAGAAGCAATGTAGAGAATTCTCCGACACTCATATAACTTATTGAATATAGTGACAAGATATGGCAGCCATTTTTTGAAATCTTTTAAGTCACTGAAAATCATTAAATTCAATCAAGTAATTTTTTAAAAGATAATTCTGACAGACTGTGTTCAATATGTGCAAACTTCAATTTAAATGTATCATGCTATCGAGCTACAAGCGGTTATGAAATGTAACAGAAATGATATTACATCATAACATCCAATTTAAATTGAAACCGTAGTGGAGTACGTGTAGGTAGCTACCGATTGAGTACAATCTCGACAGATCTAATATGAGCATGTCATAAAAAATCTCCGTTCCAATTTCACGCAACATAAACTCCGCGAACAGTTTTTGTGTTATGATGACAAACGACAATTTCCTACTCTGGCTAATTGTCGCGGTCCATTGTGGCGGTGGCTTAGTTCATCGATATTTTTTGCGATCGGGCACATCGGCCCAGTCACCTTGCACTTTCGATTTTGCTCACACTGCGCCGACGCCGGCACTGTTACCGTCGATCGATTCTTTGTCAGCGCCAAAGAGCTGATTCATTCATCAATAACGACTATTCTCTGAACTGTCACGCTATTTGGAATTATTGCTAAAAATATCGTGAACTAAACTTTTTTACTCAGACTCTTTAGGATTAATCTTTTTCTTTACAAACTAGTCATTAGATCGCCCAAATCGGAATTCCATATTCTTTACTCTAACACATTTGTCAGTTCTAAAAAAGGGTTAAGTACTTATGTGAGATCTTTATTTTTAACTTGGAAACATCATCTTGCAGGAAGCCACACTTAAGACCGCAAATTGTCCAACAATGTACAGATTTCTTTAGCTTTAGTCCTTGAAGGTGAAACCTTAAAAATGTCGCCAAGGTGGTCGCGTCCCCACTAATTAGTAGACGGCCTTGCGGTGCTCGCAACAAGTTTTTCTCGGCGTTATCTATGAGTAAATATTAATTGAATTACACGTATGTCATTAAAAATTGTCTAAGATTGATCATGAAGTTATTGATGGGTATTGATTTAAATGCGTACACAGAATTTAAATGACCAAGGTGTGGCGTAATGCGTAAATCCAATTAGCATTATGAGTTGTTGTTAGAGATAATGTATATACGAGTAGAGTAGGTAATCAACTAGATACATCCGTAAAATAATGCAAAAAATCATTCCTTTATTTGCAATTTTTCAGGAATATTTCATTTTGTCATATTTTATGAATCGACGAAAATCCAACAAGATTCCTAACTACATATTGGATGTTATACTTATCGGAGTTTTATTGTAAAACACTTCGCGTTAACATTGTCTGATATTAACCTACTTACATACGTCACGGCTATTAAAAAAAATATATATATCGTCAATAAACAGTCGCCTACACAGTAGCTTGTTAAAGAATTCATAAGCTTGCAGGCTTAATATTGTCCGCAAATCAATGCGGAAGACATCGACGAGGGCCGGAGTATTGGACATCGATGATGCAATATGTTAATTTGGACCTTAATGTACCATAAGTTACAATTAGTATAAATAATTATTGACATTCTTAATATAATGATGACTGGATACGAGATTAGTACTGGCTAATAAACTTAAATGGTGATCGAGTAAATTATGATAGCATAGGTAAGCTTCCTTAAAATTAAGTCACTTATTACGTCAAGATTACTTTGTTTGAAGGAAATTATTATATACAAAGTATTATTATTCTATTTTTATCCGTTATTCAGTTGTGCAGAAGTGTTATTAACGAAGTATAAAGAAATCTAAGAAACATATTCTTAGTTACTATTCATGAAAAAATGTCCATTCATTAAACTGACACGTTGTTATTATTGAAATTTTAATAATTGATTATTTTTGATTCAATGTCATAAATCTTAGTA
>QDHC01000296.1:66489-102216 GCA_013186455.1 Papilio dardanus tibullus | reverse complement strand
GCCTCGACCGCGCAGCCAGCCTCGCCGCTGTATGGAGCTTTAAAGACCCCTTCCAGCTCGTCATTGGTAAGCTTGCCTAGACGTCACCAGAGTTTTAAATTACCCTGTTTTATGAGAGAAATGAGTAAATGACATAGGAACACCGAGATGATCATTGGTGCACATGTACATCCGCATCTCGAACTGCCAGCGCATTGATGACTTCCCCTCTACAAGTATCTTGTCATTTGGAAATCAATAAAGAAGATAATGAATTATTGTTCAATTTAAATCTTTCCAAGGTTTATTTATTTAAAAAATGTATTATGTGATAGTGAAAGATAAACAAATTTTGTATTCGATAAGATAAGGTTACTTTACAGAACTCATGCCGCAAAGATGAGTTGATCTGATATCGTTTAATATTTTTAAACTAATTCGCCAAGTTTCAAATAACAGTAACTTTAACTATAGAGATATAAAAAAAACTCAAAACAATTATAATCTGTCTCTACGATATTTTGACAGCTTACGTACAAAAGTGTTGCCCTATCTCAAGCTTCATTTACCCCATTTATTATTTTAGGCAAAGAAGCAGAAGTGGATGCTGTGAAACGTAGTTTTACTTTGGGCGAGCCGAGCGACCATGTTGCTATATCAGAGGCTATATTACAATGGGAACGTTGTCCGTCGCGACAACATAAACATTCCTTCGCGTATACAAACTTCTTATCCAACAATACTCTGGAACTTTTAGTCGATATGAAGAAGCAGTTGGGTGACAATTTAAAACAGATGGGCTTCCTCGCCTCCGGTGATGTGAAATCTAGTTATGAGAACAGACATGCAAGTAACATTAGTCTCTTTAAGGCGATCGTGGCCGCTGCGCTTTATCCTAATATAGCTACAGTTAGGTAAGTTTTAACATTCGTTTTTACTTTCGCTTAAAAAAAGTAATAAACACTACGGTAAAACCACAATAAAAGTGATGTTTCAAATTACTTTTTTAAATATGATAGAATAATATTTACAGTAGCCTAATATTTTTAGATGGACAAACATGCAATCAAGACATCGACCGCCACAAATCAAAGTATATACGCCCGAAGAAGGTAACATTTCTCTACATCCCAGTAGTGTTATGGCTTCGTCGAAAAACCCAAAGTCTAAGGGTAACAATAGACCACTATGTAACCAGCCTGGAGCTAATTGGCTGGTGTACTGGCTCAAACAACGTTCCACCTCACAATTTCTTCTAGAAGTTACATTAATATATACTCTACCTCTATTGTTCTTTGGCGAGTTTGTAGTAAGCGATGGTAAGCAATTTTTCTTTGAATACCTTCTAAACTTACCCGCTCTTATTATTTATACTATTCATGTTTTATTACCATTCTAGTAAAACAAGATGATCCTGATGTATGTTGTCTTTCAATTAAAACAGCCACAGTCAAAGTCAAAAAAGAATCCGCCGATATCTTGCACAAATTGAGATCTTTATTAGACTTGGTGTTAGCTCGCAAAGTTAGGACAGATCAAACTTCATATCATAGTCGATTCGAAGAGGAAGTAATTACGTAAGTATCTTTAAAACTCCATATTTCAGGCCCCTGTTATTCCTTGAAATGGACTTAGAACACAGTGACATTGTGTGTAAGTGTGTATTAAACTTTTCAAGTATTTTAATTTAAACGCATTTTTTGTATTTTAGTGCTGTCATCAACCTTATAACGGCAGAAGATGAAGGTGTAGAATACATGGATGCCGATAATTCTGAGTCCGATTCTGACGACTCATTTAGAAGTAGAAAATACTAAATACATTTTTATTTTGTTTAAACTTTATTTTTATTTTTACATAATTATTACCTGTATTTGGTTTGACAGCTTTACTTACGTTTAGATAGTTTTGTAGTAGTTTTTAATTTCCTTTTATTTGGGGTAAATTTTTAAAATAGCAACACAGTTTTCACTTGTCAAGCGTTTCGTCTTTTTTCAATGTAAATATTGTAAGTTATAGTGAATGTTATTATTCAGATAAGCGAAAAACTTGTGATTAACATTTTATTATTAGTTTATAAGAAATCAAAGAAACAAAATGTTAGCATTTCGGGTACGTAACCTCTTTGCATTTTTATTAAAACTTTAGTTTTCAAGAAGTTAAAGTAATAAGCTCTTTTTTTTACAGAAACAAATATTCACTCCTTTAGCAATAAGAATTCGTAATGTACATAACGAATACATAATAAGTAATGAAAACAATGGCACACGAGAGATTATTTTAAATCATGAGAAAACGAAGTTAGTACATTTAATAACATTAATAGTTAATGTTTTAAAATATTTTTTAATTTTATTTATTTATACAGAAACTCATTATCAATTAACATGATGAGCAACTTAATACATGCAATAAATGATAATAACGAGGACACGTCTTTACGAGCTATAGTGTTGTCTGCAAAGGGTAATGTCTTTTCTGCGGGTCATAATTTGAAAGAATTAGTAAGTAAAATTACACTTTTAATAGAATTAATAAACCCATTTCCAATAAGAAACCAATTTACTGTAATACTTCTTTGAAATAAGTACATGTTATGTATAATTAAAAAATATAACACTATTAATATATTTTTTTACAGCATATTATTGATGGAAAAAAACAACATAAGCTTGTTTTTAAGAAAGCGGTACAACTGATGAATTCCATAATAGATAGTCCTGTACCAGTAATTGCTAAGGTACATGTGCAGTTTATTCAGGCCTTTTGTCTACCAAACTTTGAGACTAGGATAGCATCACTGCTTTTCTAAGTTTATCATAGAAAATTATGTATGATTTTGATATAAACTTTATAGGTAAATGGATTTGCAACTGCTGCGGGATTACAACTAGTAGCAACATGTGATATGATTGTTTGTTCAGACACAAGCAAGTTTTCTACTCCTGGGTAATACTTATAATGACATCATAAGTCTCAAAGATTTAAACTATGTTGCTTCTAGAATACAATGTATTTTTGATGATGCCTATGTACTATTGTCCAAACCTCTTTGAAATGATATTGCATAGTAGCTGTTCACAACTTCATATAACCTATGTTATTCAGGGATAATGTAGCTTTTTAACGGTGAAAGATTTTATGAAATCCCCTCAGTAGTTTTTGAGTTTTCAATACATACAAAAATACAAAGTTTCGCTCTTTATAATATTGATTTGCGTAACATTGTGTACAAGGAGCTAAGAGAATGTTAGATATGTTAAAAATATTTTTATATCACAGGGCTAACTTTGGAATATTCTGCTCAACTCCAGGGATACCATTGGGGAGATCAGTGCCAAAATCTAAAGCAATGTATATGTTGCTAACAGGTATACAAAAAATAGTTATTCAACTTTGAAGAATTTGAAATCTGTCATAATTATGTGTATTATTTTTCTCAATATAATTTATTCTACAGGTCAACCTATTACTGCTAAAGAGGCTTACGAAAGTGGCCTTGTTACCAAAGTGGTTCCCCCGGAAAATCTAGATGAAGAAGTAATCAAAATAATTGATCATATAAAACTGAAGAGTCGGTCTGTGATCACTTTGGGAAAATATTTCTATTATAAACAAATAAATATGAATATATTCGATGCGTATAAATTAGGTGAAGAAATAATGGTACATAATACTGAAATGGATGACGGTCAAGAGGGTATTAGGAGTTTTGTTGAGAAACGTAAGGCTCAATGGAGCCATAAATAATATACATTGTAAATTAGTTTTAACGCTATCTATGCCATAATTGGGTAAATGTATTTTAAATGTAATTTTTTTGTACTAAAGTGAACTTTCAGGCTGTTGGTTTACATCACTTGGTTTGAAACGTGACACTTGTAGACATATTGTCAAAAAAAATGTGAGGCATTTTCTCAATACATGAAATAAAATAAATTGTATTTGTATAAATAAAACAAACATTATTTACACCTAGCGTTTTATTTACCACTTTATTGCATCTCCAATATATGAAACAGGAGTTTAACAAGCAGGACTCGCGATCACATTACATAATACCAATAAATTATTACATTTTTGGCCGAATGGTTATTTGACAATATATACATACATTTTAAATAATTTGTATGAAAATCTTAACATACTGTAGTGTTTTATAATTGTGCATGGTAATATTCCAGTTTAAATAAGTTAACATAGGACACCTAAAGCAATCAATATGAAAAATGAAAAGATATTTATAATCTGCTATGACCTGGTGTTCATAAGATAGTGCAATTAAAAAATACCCCAAAAACTTTACTGATACCACCACAATATTCTAGATGTATTGGAACAAGATAAAAATGGTCAAACAAATACTAATTATACAATATTACAGTTGAACCTCGATAATCAAGAATCCAAAATACAGCAGTCTTCTTTATAGAGGTTTCTGGTTTACCTAGGTTCAACTGTTTTCAATATGTCAACCAACCCAAACTTATCTTCGATTTAAAAGCAGTTCGGACAGTATACATAAATATAAACTAAATAACACTATTGATTATAAGTGTGCACGTGAAAACATAAAATAAAGTACTATTTAATTACACTATAAACTAAAATTCTCATGAATGCTTGGTTGTTTCCCATTGGGCCGCTCGGCTCAAACACACATTTGTCAATATCTTAGATTTTTTTATAAGTTACATTCATGATGCTTAGAATAAAATCACCTAAAAAATAATTCAAACTAATTGAAACCGTTAAAATAAGAAAAATTACTTGAAAATTACACTTAAATAAATAAAATGTGGGCCTTTTTCCACGTACCCACAATCATTAAAAACATTTTAAATTATCAGATGATAAGGAAAACAAGGAAAGACTATTACTGTTAAACAGATAAATAAAAACAATTAGATGCTATATTTCAGTATATATTGGTTTTTATAACATCCATTGACATACACAATATTCTATTTCAAATTTTAATAAAAGATTATAAATCTATGATTACATTTATTAAATTACAATTGCATTACCAGGATGAGAGTATATGTATAAAATGCAAGTACAAAGATTAACAATATTCTGTGGAAAAAGACCATCAAACATATAAATATTATATAATTAGATATAATAGTAGTCTTTTGTATCCAGTATTATTGGAACTGGATACTCTTTATGGAAAGGTTTCAGTCATTTTGGGAATGTCACTTTGTTCCCGGCGACTGGTTCGGAAGAGGTCTCACTTCTTTGCAAGTTCATTGGAGAGCCAGTCTAAGCCCTCGTACAGACCTTGGCCTTGTGTTGCACAAGTCGCTTGAATATACCACTGGAATGGTGCAAGTCTTATGAGTCATTGTCACCTAAATAGGAACATGTTAAACAATTATTTCACTGATATACTTACGCGCCTGTTTCTAAGGTTGTTCAAATTAAGAGCGTTTGTTAATTCAGCTGCTGTCATTGCATTAGGCATATCCTGTTTATTAGCAAAGACCAAGATGACAGCATCTTTCAATTCATCTTCCTTAAGCTAAAAAGTAATTGTTTAAATTGAATAAAGTATGTTAAATAAAAAGAAAAAATATAGAAAACAAGACAAACCATGTTAGCCAGTTCATTTTCAGCCTCCACAATTCTCTTTGTGTCACTTGAATCTACTACAAATATAAGTCCTTGTGTGTTTTGGTAATAGTGACGCCACAGTGGCCTAATTTTATCTTGACCACCGACATCCCAAACCGTAAAACTGATGTTTTTGTATTCCACTGTTTCGACATTGAAGCCGATAGTTGGAATAGTAGTGACTATTTCGCCAAGCTTTAACTTGTAAAGTATTGTAGTTTTACCGGCGGCATCTAAGCCAACTGCAAATCAAAATGTTTACATTTAGTTTAAAATCTTAGCAATACAAGGAATTTATTAAAACAGCTACGCAGCCCTAAAGCGATGAGCTGTCACTCGACTCACCCATTAAAATACGCATTTGTTTCTTGCCGAAAAGTCTTGTGAAAACACTCGATATTGTCAGTCCCATTTTACTATAATAACACTAGTAGCCTATAGAAATAAATAATAAACACAATCGCTTCTCCTACAACTTCCAAGTCTCCTGTTTTGAAATGAAAATAGAATTCCTTTTATAGGAGCTTATATTTAACAAAAAGATGTGATGATCTGTATGTCAGAATGTATTTAATGATACGTCAACGAGCTCAACGCGGCCCTAGGGTTGTCATTTCAAGTGCCGGTAATATCGGTTTTTATAATCCGTAAATTATTAATTCCAATAAGACATTTTCCTATGTGGAATATTCGTTACAATATTTAGCTAACGCAAATAACCTGTGGTCAATACAGGGATACATTGTTTTAAAAAACACTTGATTAGGAAGCACACTTACAAGATTTTGAATTTTTGATTTTTCCAGAAGTGAAACATAAGGATCCGCTTAGAACCTTTGTCTTAAGTATTTGTCATTAACTAATAATTTGCAGTTGTTGTATCTATAAAAAATAATCACTGACAGAATTTACTGCGGCCATACTATTTCTCCTAAATCAGGGTCAAATTAAGCTTGTGACTTATATTTGAGTAATGAGCGTTTTTAAGACATAAGCGGTTCCAGGGAGACTAGAAGGTTCAAATATTTATTAAAAACCGGATACATATCCATAATATTCATCCCTACGTTAAAACACAGATTAAAATATATTACGGTATTACGGTATCTATGCTTAAAGCAACGAAGAATATTTAGGAAATAAATAGACTAACATTTCTTACAAATTTGGAGTAAAATAATATCAATAAAAACGGCCTTCAAACAATATTTAAGTAATTTTTATTGTTTTACTTAATTATTATATCTGTTTACTGAAGGCAATAGCAATTCACAGAATAAGTTAAAAGTTGCCAATAGGAACGAACTGCTGAGAAGCTGTCATGCGTCGTCATAGAAACGTTTTCGAAAACTTTTGATTTTGTGGCTGGTTTCGACATGGAGATTTACGAAGGTATGTAAATGTGATAATAACTAATATTATATTAAATATAAATTCTTAAATATGAGTCACGTTCAGGCTTTACAGTCAAATTAAATTGAAAACAAGTTCAGCGCGAAGGTCCTTTTGAGGCACCCTGTTATGATGATTTAGACGTGTTTAGACAAATGTTTTTATGATTTTTTATAGTTAATTAAAAATAGTTATGTAACGACGTGTTAATCCTTATATATTGTAAAAATTTAAACAAAGCTTTGATGGAAACATTATGTCTTAGTAAAAATAGATTTTCGTCCTAACATATTTTTTTTAGTAAATATAAGTGTTTAAATCTTTTGATTTCAAATGATTTCAGTAATTGCAATTGAGGATTTACATTTTGTTTTATATCTTTAATGATATATAAAATTAATATATTTTTTGAAGGCTCTACCACAAAAAGATTTGAGAATTGGTCCGAAAATTTTTTTAAAGTATAATTTCGCGTTTATAATTACCATCAAGTTTAAGGATTTATTTTTTCCTTTGTGGTATACAACCCGCCAATATCTGTTTCGCCGGCAATTTATATTAGTTCCGGAATCGCTCTCTACATTAGACCTAGTCTAAATCTATAATAAACCTACATGGACTTAAATATATCAAAACGGATTCCTTTGCTGGTCGAAATTTTGGTTGGCGAGGTCTCACACCAGTAGGATCTCAGATTGCATCAAATGTTTCAAATATGTACGTAAAATCATATTATTCGTTGCGCTTTATTATCGTAAATCATGACAATTCACTCTACTTGTGTCATCGTTGATATTCAACAGCTGATTTTGCCTCACTTATCATCTTAGTCAACCTTACTGCTAAAACACAAGTACGCTCTACACTTAAAATTTACTTATTTCCCCACCAACAAAAAAATATATAAATATATCGATTCGAGGATCAAGGAGTTTTCGAACGCTTAAAAAGAAGTTCCTATTAACTCCATTAATCAAGCATAGTCTGATAATTAGTAAGGAAGCAAGTTATTATACGCCAACATGGTCTCTACAAGCAATAATTATGCATTGACGCGCTATAAACTAAATTACGTCATAAGCCGGCCCCTACTTTATGTTTAAGGCATACATGCGAAAGTACATTCATATGACACATAGATAAAACGAGTTATCGACGATATTTGTATGTTGAATCGCATAATTTCAAGAGCTTTTATGATATTATTTTTGTCATAGAATTACCTTGTAAGTCAGTAACCGTTGTATAGTTCGGTACATACGACCTTGAAAATGAAGGACATTTTTAGAGTACAACGACATACGAGCTTACAACACAAGAGCTCACTCTTTCTTTGAAATTTCTAATTATGTATTTGGAGGTCACGTCGCTAAGTTCATGAAGTAATGAGGAGGTCACGTAGTTAGTTCATAAACAACTGAAGCTTAAGCCTTAAAGCGTGATAAATATCATTATTTTAATAATCATTGTGGTTCAGAGATAGAGACATTTTCGTATTTCTTTTTAGCACAGGTCTTGCACACCTCTCGTCACTCATTTCTAATTCAACTCATCTCTCAATAAGGTATCACCTTTTTTACTATTTCGCAATTTTACGATATAACTTCGTATATGACGTTGACGTTTTAAAGTAAAACGTGGAACAACTATTACATGCCACGTTGTCGATTCCTTGTCGTAAGTTCATCCTGATTGCATAATGTTGTCCAAGTAACTGTTACTCATCTTTTTAGTCGACTCTACTTCACAAAGTTGTAATTTAATTAAATAAATTATTTGGAAAAGTTTTTAGGAAGTTTTTCATTTGTAAAATATCTTTGCAAGTTTAATTTCGATAATTTGGACATCACATCACATACGTGCATATCATTTATTAAGTGTTTAAAAACTGAATTAAATTTTAAAAATATTAAAATTAATGTGTAAAACTCTATTTCAAGCAAAAACCTATAAAATACGTACCTACAACCCTCTGTTACGTAAATATTATATCTTATGTAGCAACTCTTGTGAAACTAATTTAAATTAATAGTGCTATAACGTAATTAACTTGAGACTTAATTGTCTATTGTTGAAACTTTTATTTATATGTATACAACACAATTTTTCGAATCATGAAAGTTAACCACAAATAAACTGCGGATTTAACTTTTAATACGTGGTAAAAGTATATAAAATGCATACATTTTATCAGCCAATAATTGTGGTTTGATAGGAAAGTTTCCTACTAATAAATCATCTAATGCAGTTTCTAACTTAATTTGTTTTTTTAAAACGCATTGTATATTAAGCGAGTTATAAGAATAGTCTTGTCATCGGCCATCATGACTGATCGGAGATAATGATCGTCTACTAAATTTAAATATAATCGACACTATTAAGGATCTGTGTTGTCATGTAACCATAAAATCACATTCACGTTTACGATTAGTTTACAAGTGTAATTTTTATACAAAAAAGAGGAGAAACAATAGAATCGTTTTGGAACATGTTACAAATAAGAAAATACAATTATATTCTTATTCTCTACGAAAAAAACTAGAGAAATTGTTATTGATGGCTATGTTAATCCAACGACTATAATTAACCTTCCTTATTGCTTTATCACGGAAAGCGAGATGGACGTTACATTAGTCGTACTCGTAGTTCATTACAACATGGAGAGTAATATATATATTTATAAAATCACCTTAGACCTTGTCATTTTGTAATAATAATTATTATGTCCGTTAAAGTTAAATTGTCGCAGTGGTCGTTTGATATTCAAGTTAGAAAATCGGAAGATTATATTTCAAGAAGAATTAAAGTGCATTAGCCGCAAATTAACCATATCATCATGTGTGGGATTTAAACATCGCCCACGTCTTCTTGTAGATATTATATTTGATGACTGATATCCACTATATAAGTATGTATGTTGAAATAATTAGCTTCTCCCAGCTCATGTTTATATTGATTTGTATGCTCTTCGCTCGTGACATTCTTACTTATCACAGAAACCAATTAATGTATCTATTTATAGCAATATAGTTGTTTATTCAACATAGCTCAAGTTTTTTGTTCTTACTTGTAAACATACGTAGTCTTATCGAGGTAAAAAAGTTTTGGTATTTTAGAGTTTTCTTATTACAAATAAATCATTGCTCTTAATAGCATTGGAATAGGTACATAAACTAGAATGAATTACGGGATTTTGGCCTTAAAAACACTTCGTTTTATAATGGTTCAAAGTGATTGCATTACGTTTTATAAATAGACATTCCACATTATATTCTAAGAGTCGCGTATTGAACCTAAAGTCATCATTTGTGTATCGTTTTCGTACGTAGAGTCGGCACATGACTGTAGTTTTATTTACATACTTTTATGAAGAAATAAAAGTTTTTCCCCCTTTTTTATAATTAATCTCTTTATACGAATGTTTTGTGTAGTGGCAGCGAAGCGAATTAGCAATTTTTCAAACTTTATCGCTGAAAGTCGGCTACAGACACTCCGCTCCGTCGTACAGTTCGACTGCGCAGTTAAAACTGACGTGTATAGGCAAAACTGAGAACTGTACAGTTCGACTGTGCAGTTCAAATTGACGCGAGTACGTCAGTTGTAACTGCACATTTAAAACTGTACAGTAAAGTAAACTGAAAATGTCTAGCCGGCTTTAGACAGCATTCCAAGGTTCATTTTAGTAAGTAGGTACCAACGACATATTTTGTTTATAACATATCGCCAAGATAATTTACAGAAGTAATGTAATTACTATAATAATTTTTCTTACATGCTATTTCGTTAATATTTATGATGGGAACTCTATTATCAAGGCATTTATTAAACGAACGTGATTTACTACTAAACTTTCAAACGAACTTTCAAAAATATTTCAACTTTTCTGTATCTGTTTTTGACCGGATCAAGATAAGATACTCCTGTCTTGTTACTTGATGAGAAACGTAGGGCGAATTATGTTTGATTTCTTAGTATCACTTTTGCCTTTTTCTTCTTCAATTGGACCTCCCATACACGGACCGCTGGCAGTCTCTGTATATCGGCCCTTACTTACCTCTCTCTTAATTAATATTGACTAGAGACTTACCTTGTCATAATTCAAAATTATTTTGAAAGTATACTCATGAAATAGTTGATAATTAATCCCAATTGTATTTTTTGTAGTTAAAAAATAACGCAACAGTGCATACGTGTAGTTAATTAAGAAATCTCATTACGAAAAGGTGAAGTACTTTAAATAGCAGCTTAAACTGCTTTAAGTTACAGCTGATAATGCCGATAGTTGTCTTAGTTCGAGTGTAGTATTTTTTGGAATAGTCCATTTAATCCTAACAAAATTGCAGTGAAAGTCATGTCAGTTTAACAATACCTAAAGATGTTTTTTGTCGTAGTAATAGATCCTTATGAAGACTAAGCTATGATAGAGTATATGTATAATATCATACGAATGTTTTTCAAATGTTTATTCTAATAATTTGAACAGCTTTATTTTTGTGACGACTTTATCCATTGAGACAAGTCCGTTATCTAAATTGACATAAGATTCCCCTTATTCGTGTAGATTCGTCATCGTTAAATTCTAAATTGTCTCGTCTCATAAATTATATTGTTAGGCGTCTTTCAACAAAAACAACTGTCTATGTCTAGTCAGAATATTTCAGTTTTGATAGTTTGCTATGTGTGAAAAATGAATAACAATGCCCCTTACCCTTTAAAGCTTTGTAACTGAAGTCATATAAATAATATTATATGTAATATTTGTTCTTAAAAGATTGATCTTAACAAATGTATCTAATGGTATCTATCCATTACCCTTAATGCTTGTTACGAAACAAGACGTATCAAAAGTTGCATCATTACTGATTCGTAACGTAAGAAATATTGATTTTAAAAAATCTAGAAATCGTCGTTGTAATTAGGACTGAGCAAGACTTGGTCTTTTAAACATTCATTTTCTGAAAGTAGGTACTTAATCCTCCTCCCCTCCTCTTTGTCTTTTTTATTAACATTGAAGTTGAAATCAACTAATGACAAAAATTCTTAATCTTACTTTGATTATTTTTATCTGATCCTATTTAATATGGGAGTCGCGTCTTAATTAAAGTGTATTCTTTATTTGCTTTAGTTAAGGCGAATCTAGGTCGTTGTACCTATCTCATATAATAGCCAGCAATAACCATAATTTAAAGTTCCTCCATATAATATCTGACGAATTGAAGCTTGTGGTTGTGTTTTAAAAGAAAAATAAACATAAAACAGTCTGGCTTACATTAAAGTCACGTATCGGCCATTAGGTATAAACATTATAATGCAAGTCAGTGCCCACTAAGCGGACTGCTTAGTATACTCATTATAATAGCATTTGCAACTCTATTAGATTTACTTTAATGATATGTGGTTAACTTAATTGCCTGTTAATCTGATTACATAAAGCTATGACAAGAAAATTATAGCCCTCATCCTGATATTTTCACTAAATAACAGCTAACAGACTAGATGCGGTAAAAGTTTCTGTATTGCTAAGGTAAAAGAGGGGAATAGTTAATAATGTGTACCGAAAAACTCGCTTGTTGTACGAAAAAAAGGAATTCCTCCGTCTTTTCTTTATCAATTTATTCTCGACTACGGTTTTTGGTTACCATTCATCGTCGTGCCCATAAAAAGCCGCCAAGTAAACGGGCTAATTGTCTTAATATGCATGAACGCTCTCATGAGTGAAAGTTGACAAGTCTTTATTTGCCTTATAAATAATAGATATGACGTCAAGAAATATTAAAACAATAAACGTGACCCCACAAGTACGAATATACAGATATAAAGCATTCGCTATTTTAGAAAATTGCAATAACATTTTCCTTCATAGTGTGTGTAATTCTGTTAAAGAATAGTGTGTTTATTATCCGCTTTCATTCATTTTCCTTGTTTTGGTCTCCGGTCTTTCCGGCACATTGTGGTTTTGAATTAATTTGGTAATTCTTTCAACTTCACTAATAAACGGCCCGCGGCTCTTCTGTCACTATCTTAAAAAGTGTGTTAAGATAATAAGTAGTTTTATCTCTTTTTTTTTGCGTCTGATAATAAGATGTTATTACGTTGGTTATATCAACGTGCGGCGCGCGATAAAGATGACATTCATTGAAGAGAAACTGGTTGTAAAGGTGAGCTCCAAATTAAGAAGATACGAATCGCTATGTATACGCATACATGCAATGACTTGTTTTAATCAATCAAAGATGTAGTATTTTTGCTTAAGGATAACGGCTTGTCCGTGACATTGTGATTTTGCAAGATAAGGTCACGATTTGGGTATGTTTTTAGGCGTCTCATTAAGTACTGACTATAATTTCTTCACCAATCTGAATAGTACGAGTAGTAATGTCCTTTTCACACCTTAATATATCTTCAACTTAAAATTACCTAACGTCTTCTGTAGTAGGTATAAAATAACCAAAGATTGCTCCTTTGGACAAAATTATGACCAAATTAATAACGATCATTAATTGTTTCAAGGTGATACCGGAATGACTTCATACGAAATTTTAAAGCCAGTGACTTGAGCCGTGGGTGGTAAAATAAAAATATCATACGTGTCACGTCAGGTTGATAATGAACCTTCGTATCGCCCACACGCGGTCTTACGATCCACACACCTGTTGCCTTCTTGCATACTCTACTGTTTACTTGAAGTCCATTCATAGGAATTTATTGCTTTATCTATTAAGTTTATAAACGGATAAGTACAAATAGACTTCACTATTTACAATTAAATGCATTTTTCCTATGTATTGCTGCTGAGATTTGATCGATCGCACAATATTGAAATTTTATACATATTGCATAACCCGCATTGGATAGCTTTGCCCAATTTGGAAGCGCAGCGGCTACTTATTACGCGTATGTGATTGTGAAATTAAATAGTCGTACCGCAAAGGGACCACATTCCTTTACGACCTAAATTATTACAAAATGTCTGTATTGTTAGGTCATTTGTGGCATTTATAAATCCTTGAAGAATTTATATACAAAGACAATAGTTGCCTATACTTAATTAAAGATTGTAGTTGCCTATGTTTTGTGTTACGATATTAAAAACCCACAGAAAACTTGGAACCATAATCTTTGTCGAAGGCTAACTTAAAAAGAATAAGTTTTTCTAGTTGTAAAGCTTCTTTGTTCTGAAGCTACTCTGATGTCATTGACATGTTTAGCAATGTTGCCAGGTCGCATTTTTTGCATATTCTAGTTACTAATACTGTTGTCTGTTCAAGCAAAAATGCGTGCAAAATTGCTTACGCAAATGCTCTTATATGGCCCGTTTACTTTATATAGAGGTGACTAGTTATGATAAAACATGTACCTTTACGTAAATTCCTGTAATAACGTTGCTTTTTGTTCGATTGTAGATAATAGCATTGTTTCTAATTGTTGTAAAGATAGAATCTCGCTCACTGTTTTGTGCTTTATTCGTTGTATTACTTTAAATTACACGTCCCCCAATCATATGATAAACACAGACTCATTGAAATTAAATATAAAATTTATGAATTATTAAGTGTCTTGTGTGTTTTAAGTAGCGTTATTTTAGGAAAAGTTCAAGTGTGCCGCCCCCTGCTTGCTTCTAAATTTATTATATTTACGTTTGCTGGACTTTTAAAGCCCTCCTATAGCGGGGTTAATGCCTCGAGTTCGGACCGTGGAAACGTACACAATACAACCAGTGTTGTGTTGTGATGCCTCAACACTTACGCAATACAAATTACGTACGTAATATGCGTTAAGATTATTTAGTTTCGTATGAATTGTCCACGGTAACAATGGTATCATATTAAGACGCTTAGTTATAATTTTTGTTAACTATAAACCTGTATTCACACGGACGCTACTTTGATAAAATATATGATCGTAGCAAAAAAGTGGTTTTAAATAAAGGCGATGGATTAATTTAAAAAAAAATATCGAATAACTAAGATAGGATAGGAATACGGATACGTCATTTATAATAAATATTATTTGCCGCTATTTTCTATGTAGCAGTTTTACAAGAGACACGATTTGGTACATCATTATCTGATTTTAAAGTCACGAAGTGGAGTAAAAGTTTTTAGCAACTAAATGAGTATAATAGATTCCTTTTTATAAAGAAAAACAATCTGCTTTATAGCGATAGATACCGGTAAAATGCCAACAAAAAAGCGAAAAGCATATCCACAAGCGCTGGTTAACGAGGCTGGCTAACGAGAAAATATAGCGAATTTAATCGTGTTCATTTTGATAAACCTATTTAAAGAAATATTTTCAACCCTAAAATATTCCTATGTTGCGTTTAATAGTGCCACCTATATAAATTAATGATAATAAATTTAGATATGTAATATTTGATTTTAAAATTCGTCCAGATAGAAATCCGAGACCTTTACCTCTGTGTGTAGACATTGTACTCACTCGAGTGTAACGCAGCGGTTCGTCCCAGGCCATCGCTTTTGATGCTGCCCATAGAAATTGGATGAATTGATACGCTCTCTCTTTCACACCTATGAATTACGCCGAGACAATGGTTAATGAAGCTATACAAACTTTCTTTACGTCCTTTTATATTTAGACACGTATTGATCGATGTATAACAAAGTTACGTCTTTTGTAACTGTTTTATTAAATTAGTGCACAATGCTTAAGTCCAATTGATTATTGTCTGAAAGTTTGAATACGATTTTCTAATTCCTCCGTAACATTATACTAAATCATTGACTGCTCGTTTTCTTATCAACTAATGCAATTTGTATATGTTTGCTCCCGACCCTGACACAAAGAGATTGGCTATTTATTTTGCCCGTTTACTTTGTTACAACACAACGATGTTTCTATTGCACATTTGCAATAATTTGATATGTTTACTTATCGATTGGACAACACTAGCAAAATACATAAAGTGTTAAAAGTTGCAAAGTGGACAGTCTGAAAAGTGATGTTCCAATGTTTCGGCGCTACATAAGATGAATAGAACTTCAAACAACAACAATACACTATTTTAATTGTTTTGAGTTTAAGTTCATGTTAACAGCATTCTTTAAAAATAATTCCTATAGTTAAGTATAATTAGGACTTAGCTGTGAAATACAAATAAGAACCGTGAGAAAATGTTAAATATAATTGATGCAAAAATCGTTAAACATTCCTTTCGATTTTTTGTCCTACTCGCTCCCGCTCACCCTTACAACTAAATCTATGCGCGTACCCTTCGCACCCTTTGATTTATGCGTGGTCCATTATCCCGATCGGGATTCTTCACAAAAGTGTTTCGATCAGAAACTAGCACTCGTCGAGAGCTCATTTTTAAAGTGCAACGGATACATCGCCTCCGGTGTTGTCACCACAGCCGCCGGCTCGTCAGTTATACTGGTTCTCCTATGACTCGCGTTCGAGTCCATTCTATTTCGCCGCTCGATCGCGCTCGCACGGAAACGGGATTCTGTTAACGGTAGAGGGTTCGTGGTTTTATAACGATTTTTGTAACACAATGTGTACGGATGGACGGCGTGTATGCGACTCGTGCGTCGGTGCGTGTGGTGCGTAGCCTACTCAGTTGCGTCCACAGCACGCACTAGAATAGCCGCAAGCGCTTCCCGCTCGTCGAGGCTCGTTTACTTCGTGAACTGTTACTACATAAACGGTCTTGGAATTGTGTAATCGCGTCTCCTACGTCATTTATTCGTGACGACCGGTACTCACAAATTTATTAATTTCCTAATTTTGTTATTCATTTAAACTCCGGTCCAGTTTTATAGTAGAGCTTATGTCGGCGACTCGTGTTTTGCTCGTCGTATGTGTGCTTTAACTTTGTTTAACTTTTTTATCGTAACGCGCTCCGACATGTGATACCGGTGATAAGCGAAGTGTCGAACGAGATAAGGTCTTTAGTAATATTTGCATACTATACCAGTGTAAAGGTATATGCTGCTTAGTCGATTGCATAAAGTGTTTTCTTAATTATAAACCTAGTGATCTAATTCGAAACATAATGTGTATATGACTGATGCGCCAGCGCCGGTATAAGTGTAACGCTGGGCCTATTTTCGTAGCACGGAAATAAGAGCGGCAAAAGGAGCAAAAAGCTATGTCTGCTTGAAAAACTTGAGGACGTTGTGTTGAGTGTATTTTTGTCTGTTCTGGGCTGATGTATACAACCGCTTAGTGATTCCGTGTTTGTTCTACAAATAAGATGAAGAAACGAACGATATCGAAACTGAAATCATTGTTTGGTTCCAAGAAAGGTGAGTAGTTCTCGTAATAAACCCTAAATTATTTTCATCGGGATCACAAAATCAGTAGTGTGTATAGTTCCCCTTTGGTAAAACCATAAACAATGGTTAGTTGACGAATTCTTTCACGTTTTGTTGATGAAGTCATTTTATGAACTTTGAACATTGTTTTTTGTAAGCTTTTTTTCGAAAGCTTTTTTAATCAACTGTTCTCCTTGTTTTATTTTGAATAATGGATTTATCAATAATTTTAGTATTAAATTCTCGTAGGGTTCTAAGGCCAGTTTGTTGGTCAGTTTTTTAATTTAATTCCCAAGTTGTCATACTGTTGAATTATAATTATAATTTATTATAATACTTAAAACAACATTACTTATATTCCCGTGCAGAATAGAGACTTTATAGATTACTTAACTTAGCTAAGATCAACGTATTGACAGTTTTAAACCGAGAAAATTAAATGTTGGCTACTTTCCAAGGAAACAGTAGTAAAAATATGTGAAGTGCATTCAATATAACTTCATGAAATTCATATTGAAGTCGTAATTTTAAAACATTATTACTTAAAAAATGTTAAGTCCATAAAGTTAGTCCATATCTATTATTCGCGGTTGATTTGCGCGCGCAAGCCATCGTATTTCTCATTGGAATGCTATTCAATTGCATATCTTCACGCAATTTGCAGCTGTTGGAGTTTTTTTTCTCTCAACAGTAGCGCACTCCCCGGCCGAGACACACAGCTGCTTATAATAACAAGCACCATTTGAAGTGATTTTAAAAAGGCCCAATAAATGTATTTATAGCGCACGAGGATGTTCCCTAGCTTCATAATTTTTCACGCCGCTTACTTCGCTTCCGTTGAATGCGTACCATTAAATATGAAATACGATTGAATAAGATTGTTTAATTTAAAAAAAAATACTTGGTATCTTATTTTAAAGTAAAAAAAATGTGTTAATTGTAACAATGACCATGACACTGGAAAACAATCAATGGAACTGTAATGAATTTTAATAAAACGCTATGAAATCCGTGAAAGTAGTTTTTGCCAAATTCTTCATAAATAAATAAACCGGTCAAAAAGTAAAGACAATCACTGATGGCTTTTTCAGTGTCAAATCTTCCTTATAACGAAGAGTAATTTATCAAAAAATGTGCAGATTTTTCTTGTTAATTTGTGGAAAGATCCCAGTCGCATCAATCACGTTTGTGTATTAGCATTAGCATAGTGTGATTTCCTTTACTTTAAGAGCAAATCAATGTTTATACATAAGGAAAATACACGATTTTTTTCGTTTTTTTTGATCATCAATGTCTACTCGAACAAGGTCGCAATTCGTTAGCAAGGCGTCATACATAGTAATTGTCCATTCCTGTCATTTTGTCGCATGCCCTTGAAGTGGTTAGCGTCAATTTCGTATGCAAAGTGTGGTCTTGTAACTTACGAATATTTACTATAGTTACACACATATGTACGGGCAAACTGATAAGCACGTGTGTGTCTCGGACAGGGTTGGCAATTTTCAATAACGCAGGTTCGAACACTGATTGTGAATAAAAAGACAATCAGTCAGTTGTTACCATCCTTGATTCTTGGTTGGGCGATGAAAATAAAATATAAAGACGGATGTAATAGAATCTTTGACGGACGATGATACAAAAAAGAATGAACGACTTGAAACCCTGACTAGAACGCAGCGATGTCAAAGAAAAAAACGACCTAATTAATTGCATGCAAATTGGAAGAATTCGGAACAAAATCATCGAGGAGGTGACAGCCCTAGTGTCAGGCCGATATCAGAAACCTGTGCAGTCGTACACGCATATTGTTCTACGTTCAGTGTTGAAGTTATTGTGCTGAAAGTTACACACGTTTTATACATTGTGATGCTGTTAGTGCTCGGGGTAAAATGCTATCCTGTTTCTGTGTAACGCGTAAAAATGGTGAGGAATGTTTAAATTCTTTAATATCAATTTAACTTCTGTAATTCATTAAAAACTTCTTTGAATATTTTACATTATTTACAAACTTTCGAATGGCAATTTCTGAATAAACAATTGCGTGTGGTCGTTATTTATAAGACATATTTTCAATTCTTACCAATTTCATGTGGGATTTTTACTTACCCGAGTATTTTTAAATATTACTTACTTCTTTTAAGTAAACTTTTTTAACCCTTAAAAATAAGCTTTGAGCCTTTAGAATATGTTTTTCGAAAACTTGGTTGAATGTCATATTTTGGTGGGATTTTATTTCATTTTTTTTTAAATATGTTTAATCTTAACGAAAATGAAACTATTTTAGTTAAAGTTACAAAACGCAGTACTAAGATCTAATATCTAACACCAAACAAACGTTTTGTAATTTTACCCAGTTTGCTGCAGTTAGTATAAACAAAAATGTCATGTTGACGACGCGTTCTAGTTTGGTACCAGATGAAATAGGGTTGCCGATACTATCTATTATTTTTAAATAAATATAAGCACATTTCAACATTACTAATAATATCTCAGTTGCTACATTTTCCTCAAAAATTCGTATTTTAATTTTTAGTTGGCTCTTATCGAGTATGCTTTATTATATATAGCATTTCTAAAACTGTGCAAAACGATCGTTACTTTTCTTATACGATGATAACCTTTCATACGTATTGTATAATAAGTAATGATAAAATAATCACTAAGTAAACAACATTCACACAATTAATCTTTGACATTCTGCTGTGATATAAAAAGCAGACAATTGTGAGACCCTTAAGAGATGTGACTTTACATTTCATGAGTCGAGTTTGATACCTTTATCTGACAACCCTGTCGGTAAAGTACCCTGGTTTGTTTGCGCGTGGGAATCGGACAGGCTCGTGATAGTGCGAGACATGTGTACATCATGCCTCCAGGTTTATTATCCTCGCGTGCGCGCCCCACACAAATGTCGTGTACTTTACTTTTTACTACTACACATCTATTATTGTTAACTTTCTAGGATATACCTTTTTGGTAGAATGTACTTGTTACGCTAAACATTGTTGTCAAGATTGTAATAACTCTAAGCCTGCGTTCAAACGGACGCTATTTTAACGTCTGCGTTGGCGCTTTTATATCGCTTTCGCTCATACGATCGCTGTAAAATGACTCTTGTTTGGTTCGCCCAACGCTAAAAATGCTCAGATAACATTTTAAAATCTCTAATTTGAACTTACGGTGAAGGAAAATATCGTGATGCAATCTGCACATATCGGTAAAGAAATTCAAATACATGTTTGAAGTCGACCAACCCGTAATGGGCCAGCGTGTTTGACTGTGGCCTAGTCACCCCGGGTAGGTTCCGAGCCCCTCGTTTAGTGGGCTGGTGATGAGTATGAATGGGGTAACTGTTTTTAAGCTTTTCGTCTATAAAACATTGATTGAATCATGACGAACTTACAGTGGACAATACCTATTTTTAAATTACATTTATAATCCCAGAGATATATCCAGGTCAAGTGTCAGAGTGTTGAGCTCGTCACATTGTTTGCTTATCTCAATCGATTCGCATACAGTCGGGTGCATTTGTACATTAATAATAGCAGCTGTAGCTGTTGCAATAAGGTTCAAAACTCAAGAGCTCTTTACTTGTTACTGCATGACTGTATCGTCAATAGAAACTGCAACGAACGTTTTCTAAGAAGCAATCTGGCTAAGCGTATAATGTGAATACGTTATGGTCCACTAACGTTCTATATCATATTGGTATATTTTACAAATCTCTAGGCTTACTTAGGAAATATAACCGCTTAAAGAAAGAAAACTAACTATGTTTTACTTTCTTACTATTTTTCCTACATATAACAACGATCAGATCATCTTGTTATCAAAGAACTCCCCTATTTTTCATCTGTTATTTAATAACATTGTGAATAATTTCGTAAAAATAGACAATGGTTTGTTTGCTTATTTAACACTTGTGTAAGCGATAAACAATCAAACAATATTCACTTCGTCTTAACATACCATTCAGTGAGTGCACACAATTTCACATAAACTTCAATATTTTAAATATTTGTTTTATGTTTGTGTTAGCTATTTCCTCATGAATAGCAAATTTGTTAACGATAACAAGATTTAATATTAAACTTAATTGTAATTGTAATTTGAACTTTTTAAAATCAATTTCCAGTTGGGTTTGAAATCGTTTAAGTGAGAGATATATCGATATGTGAGCAAGGTTAATGTCGACTTTTGCAATAGATTTGGGTGCGACGAATTCGCGTGAAATTAATGCGAATTCAACACATTTGATGGTCGAATATTAGAAATCAAAGTTATTACGATTGTAGATACTTACTTAACTCGTATAATAATAATTGCAGTATCGTAATTTATTTTATAAAGCCGTGGAATACATTCCGGACTTTATTATGAGGTTGTCCTCTGCACACGGTAGGTATACGATAATACCGTTAGAATTAAACACTAAATTAAAACGTACACACATCGAGACTCACTGCACCATCAAACATACGGGAATATGCACAAGCGCAGTTGCACTTCTTTCACGCCTGATGGTTTACGCGTTGTTATCCTTGATGCCAATTTCAAATGTTATTTTACCTCAAGTTTAGACATTCATTTCATGGACAACGTAAAGTACGACAACGAATATTAAAATCTTATGTAGCAAGTTTGCGAAACGTGTTAGAAAAACGAAACTAACACTTCTAGAATCCCACAATAAAAAAGAAAAAAAGAGTTACACAATAAAAAGCAAATGGTTAAAGGGTTTGACCCATGATGGGCTCCATTTTCCGCAACTCCACGACTAACGCGTATTTTGCGTGAATACACATATCTTTGATATCTTTGATATATCGCCGATATGTGCAGGTTGCATCACGATGTCTTCCTTCACCGTAAAAGCGTCGGGTAAATATGTACATATGAAAATCGAAAATCGAAAAGCAAATGTTTGATAAAAGTAAAATACTAATATAAAAGTAAAATACTGAGTAATAAAAGGAAAGTAAAATGTTACTAGTTGATGCTTCTAATTAACTTAATACTTTGGTTGAGCACAAAGTTCATGAAGACTGTAGCTATCTAATAGACTACAATTTATCTGAAGATCCGTTAATACGTGTAACATCATCTGGATACCAGTTCTCACATTATCTCACTAATTTGTTGACCTTTATTTACGTAAGAGGTGTGAAGGAGGAGCGCGCAGTCTCGCAGCTAGCAGACGCTCGCCCGTTCCCACGGACTTTGCTCGGCCGAGTTTTAAAAGTTAACCTTTTGCAGAAAGCGCCTGACATTGTTTTATGAATCGTGTAATGTATCATGTGGTATCTTGCGGTCACTTTCTTTAGTTACAATATTCAGGTCGTCGCAAATGTTGCGGCTACTGCGTCGACGTATTGTAGTGGTTAATTCATCATTTTTTATGTCTTTATAGATTACGACGTCTTTCTAAGTACAGTTTATGGCTTAGATTTTATTATTGGCTTACATATTTACATACATATCTGCTTTACAGTTATTTCTAAAATTTCCAATTTCTCTTGGTATAGTCGTAGTATTGAAGTTAAGAATGGAGAACAGTAGACAAAAACGGAGTCAGTCAGCGCATTCTGTCACGCCGTTGTCTCAAAGAACAGGAACTAATTTTGTGCTTTATTGACTCTTCGCGCAGATTATGTTGTTTAATTACTATTTTTATTTTAGACGCGCTTTCTTCAGCTTTTAAAAAATCTTCCGTTACTATCGCTGTGAAGTCTCAACACTTTCCTGATTAGATCGCCTGATTCGATTTGCTTTTTGAATAGGTACTAATAACAACAAGAAAAACAGTGGTAAATAGTAAACGAAAGACGAAGCATTGTGACCATACTTTTTATGATATGTAAAAAAACAATTATTGTATTCTTAGAATAATTTGTTCCATAGTAAATAAAAAGTTAGTCAAGTCCACCATTAACAGGTGTTGACAGAAATACATCAGCGCGCATTAGCGCGTCTCTTCCGTTGCCTCCTATCCGTTTGTGTGCACTCGGGGAATATTAATAGACGGAACCTCTTCAACAATCACAATCATATATCTATATCACGTGTTTATTTAGGACTATGACCCCAATATGTAAACAAAAACAATTCTTTTATACTCTTTACTATCTGATGAAGTAAAACTCCGTGCACTTAATTCTGCCGTTGTTAAGATTTAAATAAATTCTCGGTGATTCAGCCGCTCGTTTGACCCCTTCTATTATAAAAAAATAAAGGTTTTTTTAATTATAACCGTCAGCTTCCATGCCCTAAATACGCGCAAAAAATCTATAATTATGTCTGTTTTTTCTACGTTTATATTTCGTAAGTGATGTTAGGACAATAAGTATGTGGCAATATAACACCTATCCTACCTATAACTTAAGCTTCTATTTACAAAGTAAGGGACTATCCGAAGGGTGTGTTTCTGTTACGATGTACCAGGCAATACCTAGTACGATTTCTACCCTTATGCTTCCCTTATATTCTTGACAATATCCCTCGGTTTACTTTTGTATATAAAATAATTTAGTTTCGTATTCTCACAACTGCAACTTAGTTATTTATTACAATGTTAAAATTTATTTCTTAATATCAAATTAAATCTAATGAAGTATCCATTTCTTTATCAATTGCTAATTTTTATAATACTTCATTGTTACTGGTCAGAAGTAAAGGTATAAAATTGGAGAAAATTATAAACCGCATCGCTATAATAATCCGATAGTCAGTTACTCGTGATATCATCTCGATAGAAGATATTTAGGACGCGTCTGGCTTGCGGCTGCAATTAAAAAATATCTTTACAACTGAACAAGTCATAAACGGTAAACTAAACAGTTTATTTATTACTCTACAACTATACTACACGGTAGTCTATCTTATATGGTACAAATAGCTTTTAAACCGCATGCATTTATTACTCCGGCGTATAATATTGTACAATACGCATTTTTAGTTTTTTTTTTTAATTCAGAAATATTATGCATAGCTCTGCTACAGATCCTTACTTAATTTCTATAGATCCTTAATCTTAGATCGCCAAAATACGAATAACCAAAACTAAGGAAAATGCTTTTAGTCTAGTCCTAGTCCTTGAAACGCTTTAATTATATTTTGGTTAAAAATATCACAAGAAACATGTATTTATTTACTCTTTTTACCATCCCATAACAAACTCAAACCGATGGATTTCTTAAACGGGCACTTAATTATATCGTAAAGCGTGAAAGTTGAGACAAAACTTAAATTCGAACATAAAAACGTATCGTAATTTGGACAAGGATATCCTTAACATTCGAGTCGGCTGTAGACACATCGTTAACGCCATTAATAACTACAACCCTGTTCTCTTCCCGCTTATTACTTGCACTCAGCTCTTTGATGTAGGCAGCCGGCAGACTTCGGCCGGCTTGTTAACCACTGTTAAATAAAACTTGTAGCAATTTACGTTCGCGGCACGCGTCAACTCAACGTGCGACGCATAAGCAAGACATGTTTTGTGTTGGGAACGGCCAATATGTTCTCGGAAAGGTTAAAATCGGTGATGATAGCCTCTACTGACACGGAATTTTAAATCTGCACACATATTTCGGTTTATAGCACAGTGTACTTGCAAATAATTTAGCTGTTTATGTTATTTGCGGTTGCATTAACAGATATTTAGACAGACGGTTTTCTCCGTTTTAAACTTCCGAGGAGAATCATCATTTTCTTCAGGCATTGAACGTGACATCATTTTATTTTATAACCATTTTATTAGCTTTAATCGATATTTTGAAAACCGTACTTTGGTTTTGGTCACAACCCTATTTATACAATAAACACGTTTGTGAACAAAAATTTGGTATATACCCGCTTAATAACAACTTTTAACCACCGACTCGTAAAAATTAATGACAATTGATTATTTCACATTCGTTTATCAATACCTAAGTCAAGGTCGTATTATAAGTTGTAAGTTGGAACGTTAAATATGCAATTATGTAAGAAACATAATAAGTTATATTTAATTGCCCAGTGTAGTGAATGAAACGGGTTTTCTGCGGCGTTTATGAATACGTTAAATGAGGGGAATCGGTCGCTCGCAGCCTTGTGATAAATCGGAATATCAATAAGTGAGAAATCGAAAATAATAATAATCTTTATACAGTGTCATGTTTAATTTAACTTTACGATATTTGTGTTGCTACTGTAAGTATACTAATGTTATTAAAACATAAAATAGAGTAACTGTTACATTGATGCAGAATTGTTATTTTAATTCATACAATAATGCCTTAGATTCAGCAAGCGTAGTTTCTGTTAACATGTCATGATCCAAATCACGTCGATTCATCAATCGTACCATTGTTTAAAAATATAGTACTTATTAGTTTTTCTAGCCTCGAAACTCCGTAATAGGTTACCTATATTTATTAAAAATGTGGAATATAACATATTGCGTGTTGTGTTTTAATAGTAATTTATTTAATCAATGTTCGAGGCTGTTGGCTTGCGTCATGTTTACCTTCAATGCGCCCTTGGAAATTATGTTATTGCGCTTAGAATCGCGTTGCTATTGTAATATAAGTTAGTTTTTCATATGAACTGACCGTAGGCAAAAAAATGAGGACATGTACTTAATACAACGAAAAATACAACTAGTTATTATATCAGATAAAACGTCGGATTACAAAATATTTATTTTTATAACAAAAGACAAGATGTTACTGAAATTCTTTCATCACATTAATATTTGTTATGCCTTCTAGCAGTTTACCAACTCTCAGTATAGGCTACATAAACTTATTTTATAACAGTAACACTATACTCGGTACATAATAAATTCTATGTAATTTGATAGCTTCGGATAGTGAAAGAGATGAGTAATTTGAGTCAGGGATAGTAAAAGTGTTGCATTTTACCTAACGATCATCATGTGTCGGAAGTCGTGAGAATTTCTATTTTTAATACAACCTTTCTATTTCGATATCATCAGTTCACTTGATTAACAGTTTAAGAAAATTGTAATTACATTTTATACCTCCATTTCCCTCACTTTCTCTCACGATATTGTTCAATTATACAACCGTTTATGATAACGTTACGATGGGAACGAAGATTGTCCTTGATTGTTTTATTTTATACCTAAATACAAAAGTTATTTTATGTTATTCATGAAGACATATCTATCATTTGTCGTAGGTAAACGGCAACAACAAGAAATATCAGCAAAGTCGTCACGTTCCGCGTCCCCGGAGCCGGCGGGGGACAGTTCGCCGTGCGAGTCGTACCGGCCGCTGCTGAGGACGCCCCCGCCGAGCCATGCGGGCCCGCCGCCCTCGCCGCCGGTGCCCACCAGCCCCATCGCCCCCGTGGCGCCGCAACCCGCTGGCCCGCTGCCCCTCATGCCGTGTCCCGTCTGCGCCAGAACCTTCGTGCCGCAGTCTCTCGCCAAACATGTCAAAATATGCGAGAAGACCATGGCTAAGAAGCGAAAGACTTTCGACTCTTCGAGGCAGAGACGTGAAGGTAATTTTCTGTTTTGATTTGTACTATCTTCTGGAGTATGCTTGTTGGTGCATTATTATAATGTCCAAACATACAGGAATATTTAATTGCATTTTGTGAGAATACTAACATTCTGATGTGTTTTATTTTTATTATAAATATGTGTATTTTCTATGGCTTATAAGGGGTGGCAACGACGAGCCATCTTAGTTCCGGTGAGTGGGTGAACCATTTACATATCATTGCCTCATCGCCTGTCACACCGACACCAATGTAACGGTGACACCGCGCATTGTATGCGTACATTTTACTAACACCTACAATCAACGATGGAATGAGAATCAGTTCTGACTGAATAACATTAGAATAAACATATTTGCGATACTCCACTTACGTGAAGTACATGACTAAATCCATCTAGTACCGTAATATTTCATTTGATTGCAAATGATTGTGTTGGGTAATGTTGTTCACGTTCCAATTGTGATAAACTCTAATGATATTCTTCTTGGTATCATAATCATTGCGTCGTGTATTGAGTAAGGCGTTAGAAGTTACTGATAGAACCGTAGTTTGGTCCCCGGACATATTTTTAAAGAAGAACTAAACACAAATAAAATAGATTTTACTTCAAGATAAGTTACTTCAACATGATATTAATATTTATTAAAGCATTTACCAGAACATTAAAGAACAGTCTGAAAACAAAGAAAATGGTTGTAGCTGTAAACAGCACGATTGTATGTTCTAACTTGAACGAAACGAGGTCCATGTTTGCATAATATATTTGTTCCTACGCTGTGTTTGCTAACAACTAACTCGCCTAACATAACCCATCATAGATCGACGTACGTGTTTCTCAAACTTTCATCGGAAATCCTGTTTTTGACTACTTTGTGAAATTACAGAATTTTCTATTTAATTATTTCAAAATTGCACGGGTCTAAGTTACGATGGTCTAAATATTCTCAAATATTTTTGAAACCTTTTCGTACAAATCTAATTGGTTTTATTTTGTATATTTTGACACTTTGTAATATTATAGCAACTAGAGTTTTCTTATAAGCAACCTTTATTTATAAATTTTCTTTTAACATAGCCCTTAGAACTTTTTTAAACCGTTGTAAATGTACATTGTTTCCTGACAATAGTAGGCAGTGAACTTTGAGAAGCCGTGGCTCGAGAATCGAATTCGAAATAAAACGATGATTCATGTTTATTAAATCATATTAAATGCATGGATTGTTTGTCTCGGGCCGTGCCTTGGGTGTGTCGCTTATAGTTCAGTGCGTTTTAGTGGTTTATTCGAGTGCATATTGTGTTGTTGAATGTACTGTGTCGAGGCAACACTGCAATAGTTTACGGTTAACCACGAAAAACAGATGCCAAAATGCAACCAATACATGCACTAATTGCACAAACATTGGGAACACGTCATAATTGCAAAATTTAGCAGTTGTGAATATGAGGATTGTGGTCTAAGTTTGTCTTACCGCATTTGGCAACAGTCTGGCATTGTGCTTATCCTTTCGTACGTATTTACTTCTTTCCTTTTTTTGATTGTGAATAGATTCACAATAATAATTTGATAAATAAAAACATCTTGAAAACACTGTCCATTCAGACACCAAAAATATTAATATTTCGTTATAAATAGCTTAAATTCTTTGGTAATTGGTAATTAAAAGCCAATTACATACTTAACTTAAACTTAGACAAGAAGGTGGAGCCGAACCAACGGTGTCGTGAAATAACCAAACACAATCAGAAAATATAAAGAAATCAGTATTGAAATACTTAATTATAAGTTTATTTATTTATAACGTACTGTATAAGATGGTGCGATATTCCAGGCACAGATTTGGAACAGTACTTGCCAAAGAATTTCGGTCTTCCAGAGAACAGCCCCTTCCTCGAGAAGAGCCCGCCCAACACTGCCAAGCCGACGCCCAAAACCAAACCTCAGTCAGTCAGGAGCACTATAAAAAAGGTACATGCATACTTACTACATAAATAGTTAAATAGAAACATAACGCATTAAGAACATGGCATTAAGCATTACTTGATATTATGTATCTAATTCTCTTCTAATAATACTTTTGTATAACATTAGATAGAAAGATTAATATAAAACTTTCTCCATTACCCCAATCTAGTCGATAAAGATTCAATCTAGATAATAAATATGAGCGCAGTCTGGTGGCCCATGCTGTGCTGTTGCTTCCGCTCGTCAACATTCCCCCGCTAATTGGGCCACTTCTTTTTAAACTCTGCTTTGACATTTGTGATTCAATGAACCCAAGTTTAAATGTCCAGTTACATTTTTAATGCGTATTTAATTAAAATTATTTTTACAGTTGCATTAATAGGTACAACATTAACCATAATATGATGAACACATTAGAATAACGACTATACTTTTTAAGGACCTATGATTCAAAGTAGAAAAATCAAATACCCATATAATACATAGAAATATGTACCATAAGTGATTGTAACATTCCATTATACTTTTTAGTATAACGCACGTAATCAAACGTATATGGTACTATAAATTAACATAGTAAATGTACTTTAATGAGTGTAAATACCAGACTCAGCAATCCTTATCCGCTTTATACCGAAACGAGAAACGTTATTACTGTTGTGCTTTCTATGTTTGCTGCTGGTACATTCATAAAATTTATTCCAAAATACAGAAGTACCTATACTGGGTTTGTAAGATACAATTTATAATAGATATTGACCAACAATACATTGTCAATAATTTTTCATACGCACAAAACTACAAAGAAAGGCATTAGTACTTACCTCATTTGCATGACAGTAAGGAATCGTCGTGAAAGTGATTTACAAGTCACGAACGCAAACGTACTGTCGTTATGTATCTCAGTGAACATTTTAATGTTAATTTGTACTTATTAGCTAAGAGTCTCGTTTCCCGACGTTGACTTGCTAAAATATTCTGTACCCTCCAGTGCAAAATAACTTCAGCTACTTACATTGATAAAGAGTTCGTACTTTGTTATAAAGTAGGGAAAACCGGCTATATTGAATAACTAAAAATGCTTCCTTGAATTACAAGTCGTTTTTTATTCTTTGTGATTGTCAGATCATGATTCAATGTACTGCAGGGGAAACTTGTAATCTTTTGTAACAACACGTTGGTAACATTGGAACTAGAACGACTCAAGTAAAAAGTATTCAAATACAATACGCAATAATAACGATGTGGTACTCTTATGCAGCCAACAGCGGAGCTACAGCGGTGTCCGCACTGTTCCCGCGCGTTCGGCGTGCGCGCGTTCGAGCGGCACGTGGAGTGGTGCGCGGACAAGGCGAAGATCCTGCCGGCCGCCGCCGCCGCGCCGCCGCCGCCGCACATCGCAGACGCCAAGCAGCGCCTCAACGCCCGCACGCAGTACAAGGCGCCGCTCGCACGAGGCAGGAAGTCAGTGTACACCCACATCTATCTCTTATTGTATTCAGAAATCTCATCCGGTTGGTGTGCGTTCGTTCCAAAAATCACCACAAATTCTTTTTAACCTTCTCTTCTATCTTTAACTCATATATTTTTTGCTGTGTTGTATATTCGTCTATGGTGTGTATTCAAACAAAAATATAATGCAGGTCGTCGCAGTCTCGCGACAAGACGGCCAGCCGGTCGACGTCAGTGGACTCGTCTCGCGGCGTGTCGCCCCCGCCGCCGAGAGAGTTCGGCGATTACAAACAGGGCCGCACCAGAGCATCCGGTAAATAGATACATTGTTTTTTTTTTCTTACTAGGTACATGTTTACTACGAAATATATTGTAACTAGAAATCTAGAAAATCGAATCATGGACAATTACAGAATCGATGTCGAGTAACGACTGCCACGAAGACAACGCACCTCATGTGCCTGTCATTAGAAATTCAAGAACTACCCAAAATAATTCAGGCGACGCCAACGTAAAGGCGAGGCAGGCGAGGCTGGCGAGGGACATCAGTAGTACTAGGTATGTGCTGCTTTAACGTCTACGATCTTGTATTTTAATATAGTTATAGCAAATAAGGGGAAAGGAAGGTTGCTTGTATTTATTTTTGTATAATTTTTAAATAGATTCGATAGCGTTAAAAGCGTTCCTGTCTCCTTGTTTGACTTAAAATTCAAGGCATACTGAAACCCTTCCTTTCCTTTTCCGTAGAAACTCCCGAAATTCCAAATGTTCCTTACAAAGTACCGCCGATCCAACTTTAGCAAATAAACCTTCCTCAAATAACCTTAGAAATCGAGTAAATGTTAAAAAAAAGCAACAACTGAAGAAACTTGAGGAAATCACTAACAAATATAACGAAAGAAAAGAAAAGATCGTAGAACAAAAAAGCGAATTACCTAAACTTATTGGAGATAGCAAAAGTCAAATACCTCTTATAAAGAAAACTGTTTTACAAAAAAAACGATTCATAAAAACTGTGACTAATTCAAGTGAACTGGCGAGTCTCAAGGAAGATGATAAAGATACATCGCGCTCGTCACAAAAACCCAAAGTTGAGAAACGAACTCCGTCATCGACAAGGAAACAAAATGATAAATCTGCGAATGCAAAAAATACAAAACATAATATAAAAGAAAGCAGTATGAGTTTAGACAGTCTCGAGGAGGTTCAAAGTATCAAGAGTAACAACAAAACCTGTCAGTCTATAGGTATTAATACTGAACTGTTTTGCCCCAGTGTTCCCTGTAAAATTTACAGCTGTCAAGAGCAGACTAAAGATGAAAAGAAGAAAATAAAATATTATGTGAAAGAACTAAATGTATCGAAGAATTCAAATTCGCTAGTTTCTGATACTTCAGTAGAACTTTTATACAAAAACCCAAAAATGGAAATTTCTTATGATACGCAATCTAATGAAGTTGTTGAATCGCACCTCGAATTAAAAGATGTTACTACTATTGAAGGTACTGATTTGCATGAAACTGTCTATGAAAATGAAACGGGGAAATGTTCCAATAACAGCGTTAGATCAAGTAACGAAGGATCCCGAGACAAAGAGAGTGAAAATAAATTTGAAAACTCGTTTGAAGAATTTGAAGAAAACAATAACGAACATGATCTAAGCGCGGAGACTTTTAACGATTCCGTTGAAGATTTTAGGCAACCAGCAACAAGCAATGAAATGAGTCGCCATGGCAGTGGGGATACCTACACGAAGGTATCGGAAGGACCTACTCAATTAGAAGAATTTTTCAATTTGACCGATCAGATGATAAATATTAAATGTGAAGAAGATAAGTTCGACAACGATATGGATGGATTACATACACCCAACTCTATTTCTATTGAAGCTCTAAATAAAAACCAATTACAACATCAAAATGTTGACAAACATGAATTTTCCGATGCCTTGGAAGAATTGAAAAGCGATTTAAAAGACATATTCATTGAAACGACTGATGTAAAAGGTGCTAGTGATGTAGAAAACAATGACACCAAAACAAACGTACATGACATGGAACACATCACCGTTTTTGAGCTGAAGTTTTATGAAAAAAATATTGCAGAAGAAGTCCAGACTGTAGAAGAAGTTAAGCCCCAATTAAAGTTGCCTTCAATTTCTGAAACCAATAATTTGATGACGAGGGAACAATCCCATAGAAAAATGTTAAAAACTAGCAAATCGAATAAGAAATACATGAGTTTTAACAAAGAAACAAGAAATAGTATAGAAAACAAAACATTTATTGTAAACGAACATCATCAAGGAGATAATAGCGATTGCCATTCGATTTCCTCAGAAGCGCCTCC
Organism: Papilio dardanus tibullus; assembly: GCA_013186455.1. Lineage (NCBI taxonomy): Eukaryota > Metazoa > Arthropoda > Insecta > Lepidoptera > Papilionidae > Papilio > Papilio dardanus. Next base: position 69,672 of record QDHC01000296.1, on the reverse strand, counting down.
ATTAAAATTACCTAAAATCGAAAATAAAAGGTTGTTCCATTCATTAATTCCTATTTGTCATGAATGTATGTAGGTATTTATTTATATATCTTTACCTTAAATAGTAGTATTTACTGTTGTATTATACGAAATAGAACATTGAAGGTAAGTTTATGTGTGTATCATTACGAAAATATGATAGATATTATTTTTTCTTTATATTACCTATACCTACTATACTATACTATACCTAATTATATTCTACAGTGCATGTTTTTACTATTAACATTCCAGGCTTGACGACAATTATGATCCCTTCGCATCTGCGGCTAGACAAATGAAAGAGCTCATGTCGTCCGACACAAATATTCCTAAAAAAATGCAAACCCCTCCCAAAGAGTTGAATAAAACCCTTCCCGTCCTTCGCCCAAATAAAGATAAGATATCACCATCGCATCTAACAAACAATACAAAATTGATGAAAGATACGCTCAACAAGACTTATCAAAAAACACCCACATTGCAGAGAATGAAATCATTCGGAAGCCCCAGTAATGAAAACAAAAGCTCGTTCGGTGGTAGATGTAGTTCGTTTAGAATAAACAGAAATGATAAAAATTCTAGTCAAAAATTAAACAAAACGTTCACTAAATCGAGCAAAGAAAATATTAGTACCCCAGACAGGACCAATTTTAGCAGAAATAGTAATTTAAATAGATCTTTTTCGAATTATTCCTCTAATTACAATTCTCCCAAATTAAAAGATAAAATCCCTAAAATAGCACCGTCAATGTATCATAGTTTTCAACGCACGACAATAAAACAACCTCTAAAACTCGATAAGATAAAAAATGACGAAGATAGGAAACATTTCGTAAACCTTGATTCCATTCTGTCCTATGACAACGCTTCTATGACCGACAGTAACTACATAGATCCCAGACTCATCAATGAAAACGACAACTTGCCCATCAACGTTACCACTATTCTTAATAATCCAGATATAATCAGCAGCATGGAGTCGTTACTCACCACAGAAAACCTCCCTGCTAAGTTTGATTCGTTTAACTTTACTGATAAAAATAATAAAAAATCTTCAGCCCAAATTAAGAACGGATGTAATAAAAACAATAGCACACACAAAATGAACGCAGCCTCTTTAAACGATCTTAATTCACAATATGAAAAATTTATGTCTTCCTTAGAACAAAGTATAAATTCAAAGCAATCCGTTAGGGACGACGAATCTCTTTGCGAAGACTTCGATCTAGAAGAGTTTATGACTTCCTTCGATGATGAGGTTAATAAGCAAAAATCTGAAAAGAAACGCTCATACAGTTCTACGACTAGGATAGTTAAGCAGTCTGATGTATTCGATACGCACAAGACTTCGAGTACCAACGGCGAAAGTACTCCTATTGCCAAAAGTTTTAATAATAATGGTATGATACCAGTTAACAAATCGATGTCTCTTGTTTTTAGCAATAATAATGTAAAGGGCGAAAACCTTTTCCCATCCTCCGTCAAACGCTCCACATCCCTCCTCGATTCCATACAGAAGAGAGGCACGCTGAAGGCGGAAACAACGAAGAACCGCCACAAAGCGGACCTGCTCGAACAGGACATAATGCAGTCTCTCAAGGACTTTGATAAATTCTACGAGTCTGAGAGAATAGAAAACAATCAACCCAGTAAAGAGATAATTAGCAGCTCCAGGAGTGTTCACAATTCGACCAAAAAGGAATCCCGAATAAAAATCGAGAAGAAAAACAATAAGAATGAACAAATGTCAAATGGTCATTTCTCCCCCGGCGGAAAGACCAGCAACGACTCAGCGTATAGCAGGTTAGTCAGGTAATTGATTCCTACTCCACTGTAGACTTAAAGTATACTCTAGACTATAATTCACAATAAAACTAATTGTTAGCTGTTGTTAAATGTCCTGTGCACACTATAACAGTTATAGTTCTTAAAATCTGACGTTTGCTAATAACTTAAAATTACTTTCAAAGTTAGTTCTCCTAATTTTTGTATTTATATATTTATTTCAGCTTAAACAGAATATCTCCATCAAAATTATCGCTGTGTAACTCCAAAGAGCCGACGGACTCGGAGGCGCCGGAGCGGAGCCACGCCGGTTCCGAGTCCGTCGACAGTCACAAGGACGAGGTCCGGTCCCTCTCCAGCGAGGAGTTCCTCGCCATGGAGAGGTCGGCAGAAATGAACGAGCCAATACCAAAAATCGACGCACAGTACAAAGATCTCGCCGGCCATACGTTAAGCGGTAAGAATAAATAACATGTTTTTTTAAGAACGTCGAGAAAAATAAAAATGTGTTTTTTTTCTCAACTTAGGACCCTGGGGCTGTCTACTATGAAAAAATCCTATCGACAAAATCTTCCTATGTATCCTAATCGATTTTCTCTTAGTAGATTATAGAAAAAACATATTTTTGTTAGAAAAGCGTGTGAATTCGCGTGCGTCGTCGCAGCGCGGCGCGGCGTGGCGCGCGCGGCCCCAGCTGAGCTCGAGCGGGTCGGAGTGCTCCGTGCAGGCGGAGCCCGCCGCGCGCCTCTCGCGCTTCTGCCACGAGTGCGGCAGCCGCTTCCCCCTCGACTCCGCCAAATTCTGCATCGAGTGCGGCGTGCGCAGACTCCTCGTATAGCTACTCACAGTTGACCGCCCGATAACAATATTCGATCTTCTATTAAGATTCTAATTATTTTTACTAAAAACTTTGTAGGAAACGGCGTACAAAATCATTTGATCGATACCTAGAGGGTGACCATGTTTTCCGATTGCTATTGCGATCTTTAGATCGATAAATTTTTAACCAAATGATAACAAAAGTGGTTCGAGATCGAATACTGATTTCGGCCGTTAGTCGATCGTGGCACGAATTTATCAAAGGTTTAATGAGAGTAATAATTTATCAGTTTGAAATCTTTTTAATTTTATTTTAAACCCTTGATGCGTACATTTATGTGTGCCGGCAAAGCGACTGAGACAACGTTATGGGTGTTTAAGAAATTGAAATGTGGATAAGAATCGTCAATAGCAATTTAATTATGTTTGTCAAATCAATGCAAGTGTCCCGTACATAGGATATCTAAATAGTTTTTAAATTATGATCAAAGTTGTTATATTTACGACGTAAAGCTAAAGTTTGCTTTGATTTAATAGAAATATAGGTAATGATTAATG
>QDHC01000296.1:54284-66474 GCA_013186455.1 Papilio dardanus tibullus | reverse complement strand
CATAAATATAATTGTTTTTTAAAAATAAAACAAAATATGTAAATTTTCGCGTATTTATTTACCTAAAATGCTTTAATCTACATACTGTCATTATTACCTACGGCTTCATTATATCGAGTTCGAGATACGGAGATTTTGCTTTGGCGTAAGGCCGTTTATTGCGTGACCAAAGAGAATGTAAAGTATGTTTGCGTGACATCGGTCTTATTTAGCCGTAGGGTTAGAAAAAAACATTATATTTTATTTAAATACATACTAAATCGACCCGATCGAGCTCCCGATGTCACGTTGTGAGCCAACTCCCAGTATTATCCTCCCAGTATTCCTAACGCCTGAATTTCTTTGAGTAAGGCGTTCCCAGATGTGCAGGCTCCATGGAGGGTGGGAAGCTGGGGGGACGAACGTTTTAGGACAGGCTATGGATAACAAAAGGCCAAACAAACCAAAAACCACAAAGGCGACTGGTGCATTTCACGCCTCATCCAAACAACCTGCCAAGGCAGGCTCGAACAAAGGATCAACCCAAACAAGGGATGGTAAAGATCCGGCTGCATCATCACCAGCAACTTCAGCGGACGCGTCGAAAACCGATGCGGACATGGCGGCACCAACACCAAAACCCAAATCGCCGTCGTATTGACGACGACCTGTCAGCTGCCTGGCAGGTAGGTCCTCAAATATGGCAAGAAACCAAAAGACCCAGCTTCTAAGGCGAAGAAATGGAAGCGGCCAACTAAGACCCAAAGAATTAGGGCTGCAAAAACCAGAGCTGAGAGAGGTGAGATGCCTAGGGTTACAGAGCCGCCTACCCCCGATCAAGAGCCGCCCCAAGACGGCCCCAGTGGACAAAAGGTGTCTGGTTCCGGTCGTAGATCTCCAGAGCTAACCGCTGCCACCGGCAAGGGAACGGTACCTGTGTAGGAAATGGTGACTCAGCGACCTGGCAAGGAAACCCGCGCCGAGAAACGAGCCCTCAACTTCTCAACGTCGCCAAGAGGTGACTACAAGAAGCAGAAGGTGGAGCGACCCCGCAGACCAGCAGTGAGGAGCTATAGATATATATAGAGCGCAGCGTTAACCTCTGACCTCAGGGTGGCGGTTACTAGCGCAGGATCTGGCAGCCTCACTAGAGAGGTAGCCACCACCTTCATCAAAAACATCATGAAGGCAATGCTGGACTCCGCATGGATACCAGACGGTGGCGACAACGAAGTACATTTTCGATTTTGGTACTAGTTTATTAACGAAATAAATTATTTTTACCTTATATGTAGGAACAATTACAATCAAATACACAAACATTTATTTACATGACAACTAGACATCTTAAAAATTGACTTGATGAACGAAAGATATCTATGCAGGAAGGTATATTTACAAACAGTACATGAAATTGTCAAGGCCTCATTGAATTTTTGTATCCTCTCCTGACAGGAATGCCGCCGCGCACGCGCAGCCGACGTAACGCCTCTCTTAAATGTTTGGGCTGCAACGGCCCAGCCTCTCCCGACGTCTCGAGAACTTCTAGAGCTAAAATACAGTAATACTAGATATAAATAATGACACCATAAGTAATAATGGCCTTTTTACACTTTTGTGACAGTTACTAATCGTCGACTTCGTCCTTGTGGAATTAAAAAATGTATATATGTTACTCAGGGGTAATGTACCTTTCTAATGCTGATTGAATTTTTGAAATCGGCCCAGTAGTTCTTGAGTTATGTCAATACAAACAAAAATAAAAAAAATACAGAGATGTTTTAGTATAGATAAATATGCAAGTTAAAAAAAGTAGTAATGAATGTAAGCTATTTGTGCGTGAAATCATTTATACATTAAAATATTCTCTTACCTTCTTCAACAACTTCTCCAACAAACACTTTAGCGATACCGGACATAGCGATCACAACATTTTGTCCGACCGAACATCCCGTTATTGTTTGCATCAAACGTTTCACAGCTGCTTTAGGAAACGCCGCTCGTCTATACATTTCATATCTATTTAGCTGTTCTTCTGTGAAATTTGACACTAATACTCTGAAAGTGTATAAAATTATTAGAACATGGAAATAATCAATTTTATTTTTTTGTCTGTTACCCTAGGGCTTCATTAGACCAAAAGTTCGCGATAAAAACGGAAATTTTGCTTCAGTGTAAGGGCATTTTTTACCTAACATCAGTCATAGCACTAACATAAAAAGATGTCCTGGTAAAAGAAACAATTATGTTTAGATTTAATTGTGCTGTCTGATAAATGTGGTTTCATCCAAGCAAGCATAAAAGTATTTTTATTTTACTCACTGCATTTTTTCTCTCTCTTCTTCCTCTAACTCCTTTTTACTTTTCTTCTCCCTCTCTCTGTCACTAGTCAATAAATCTTCATTCATTTGTGAGTCGTAGTTCTCAATTTGAGCTTCATTCATATCGGACATAACATTGTGTCCATTATTATCATTATCATCATATTTATGAGATTCGTATTGTCTATCTTCAGCTTGTGTTTCAAAATTGTACTCATTCATATAAGTATCATACTGGTCACTAATATCATGCAAATCAGATTGTGTTGTTATATAGCTATTGGAGTTTTCTGTATAAATATTATTTCCAAGTTCATCTGTGGCGTGATTGATATCAACATTGTGTAAGCTATCGGAGTAACTTTCAACAATGTTACTCTGTGATTCCTGCATAGTATCTCCGTAATTGACCAATGTTGTATCTAAACAAATTATACATTACATTATATTCAAAATTTACTATTTTTGATGAATAATATTGCTAAATTTACAGAATTTATTGTACTTACACTCAGGTTCATCTTTAAGTAATTTTTCTTCAATTTCCAGAGATATTTCTTGAGAATCATCTTCATTGGAGTCACTGTGCTCCAATTCTCTGGCTAATTCATCTTCTGAAACCATAAATTCATGCCTTCAATGAAACTAGTTCAAATGAAAATACATAATCTGTTTTGCTATTAAGACGTTTACCTCTCAATCTATCTGCTTCCGAAAATCCATCACTGCTTGGATTATCTGCCATCGTGAATTTTATATTAACAAACCAAAGTAAACAAGATCTGTTACAAAAGATTTGTAAAATTAACTTGATCCATTTGACAGCTTTCAACGTTTTTTTTTAAATTTATTAAGGCATTGGATATCAGTGTCTTTTAGCCTAATGAAGTAGGATTATTGCTTGGTGGTCCCACTTTTGTGTTTTTCTACTTTTGAGTAGTTCTTTAAAACGCATTCGAAGTTTTTTTAAAAAAGGGTCTTAACATAACTGTGAAAAAAACAAAGTGCAATGAAAAAAGAAAAAATAACTATATAAATACAAAACAGCGAATTTAAGATAAAATATGTGGGTCTATTTCGATGTAAAACTAATTAGGTGTTATTTATTAATATATGTTGTAGTTTAGTAGTGTAGTACACTTCATTTATTTTTAAAGCGATGGTTTTATTTGAAAACAAAACTGTTTTTTCTTAGAAAGGACTTTCATAGTAATATTTTAACAAAACTAGTGGTCACACGTCTTAGTAGAGTTAAGTTGTCAAGGTGACGTTGACAGTGACAGCGTAACACAAGATTGGCAATTGATTGGCAAGTTCACATCACAGCAAGCCCAGTTTTAATTTTTATCTCAAATACAACCGGTTGTGTGGATGCCTAGCATTATTGTGCTGTTCTAAAATTTAACGTGTGATTTTAGTGCTTCGGTGCGGACAGAGAGTTCCATCATGAGCGCTTTATTGAAAATGGCTACATCCCGTAGCCCTGCATCGTTGGTTAGTACCAGAACAGAGATTAAAAAACATTAGTTATGTAACGTGGTACAAATTTTGGAATGTTTTCCCGAGTTTTGAACTTGGTTGTGTTGATTAAATTTATAAAAACCAGTTTCCTCCACACTTTTAAATGTTAATAAATTTTCTTATTAGATTTTGAAGGCAATTAAATATTTTTAGTGCTTAATTCGATGAACTTTAACTTTATTTTTATTAATCAGAAACCTAAACGTTACTTTCCCTCTACTGAGTGAATCTTTGTACGAACACATTATTGCATAACATTGAGCATACATTTAACATTTCAGGCTACATATCTTTATAGGAACGTTCATTTATCGGTGGGAGGCGCTCGGGCAGCCAAAGATGAGTCTGTAAACACGAATACATCAAAAGCATATAATGTAATTGATCATCAACATGACGCTTTGGTGATTGGTGCGGGCGGTGCCGGCTTGCGGGCAGCTTTCGGTCTTGTGCAGGAAGGCTTCAAGACGGCCGTTGTGACAAAATTATTTCCGACAAGATCACACACTGTCGCTGCACAGGGTGGAATTAATGCTGCTTTAGGTACTTAAAATTATAAATTTCTTGTATCATTGTCATGTAATTTTATTTTATTTATTAAATGTCAAATATTTACTCAGTCTCTAGAAGATTCTAAAGCATATTACATTTATAAAAATTGATTTTATTTTAGGTAACATGGAAGACGACAGTTGGCTATGGCACATGTATGATACTGTAAAAGGTTCTGATTGGCTTGGAGATCAGGTGCGTGTGACTTGTAAACAATATCCCTATCAATATTTCATGTTTTATTAAACTATGCTTAAGTCTTATGAGAGTTCTAATAAGTTATTTTAATAAACTGCTACATAAATAGCTGTTTTTATAAGACTAAATAAAATTATGTAATTACAGGAAAAAGGTATATGTATAATGTTTAGTCTCTTTGGGAATGGGTTTTATCCATTATAAATGACAACATTCGGTACCATTATATACAAAAGCTATTTATTTCTAGATATTCACATTTCTATGGTTCTAGTTTCAATTTAAAAACATTTAAAGCATGTGTTCCCAACCTTTTCTTGATTTAATAATTTGCAGACATTTTGTATCTTCTTGGGACCACTGATTGGTAATGACCGATTTAAAGGACACTATAAACAACCATATTTTATTCTGGTTATAAATATTTAATATAATTTCAACGCAATCTGTCTGTCTGTTATTATAAGTGGCTTATATTTCATAGGATGCCATACATTACATGACAAGAGAGGCTCCCCACGCTGTGATTGAATTAGATAACTATGGAATGCCATTCTCTCGTACTCCTGAAGGTAAAATCTACCAGAGAGCATTTGGAGGACAATCACTCAAATTCGGCAAAGGCGGTCAGGCTCACAGGTGCTGTGCTGTGGCTGACAGGTTAGATATTTTTCATAATTTAGAATGATTCTTTTCAATAACTGTCAAGCTTGGTAAAAGGTACAGTTTCATTATTTGAGACTGTCGGTTCGATGTATCTCATTAGATTGCAAACCTATTGCTGTTCTATTGAACAGCAATAGGTTTGTGTGTATTCAGTTAAAAATAATTGCTGAAATTTATAATTATTAAAAAAAAAATTCTACACAATATTACTTCAATATAATATTTTATAGTTACTAATTCAGTTTTTTTTAACTAAAAATTGTTTAATAATTTCAGAACTGGACATTCCCTGCTTCATACCCTGTACGGTCAGTCACTGAGGTACGACTGTGAGTACTTCATAGAATACTTTGCTCTGGACCTGCTGATGGAGGACGGCGTCTGCAAGGGCTGCATTGCACTCAACCTTGAAGATGGAACACTTCATAGGTCAGTTATGTAACATAAGGATAGGTTTTTTAATGTTTTAATTGTTTTCTGTTATTCTGATCATAGTTTTCCAAAAGTTATAAGTGTTGGTTTAGAATGTGAGCAACTGTGTAAATAAAGTCTACGAAAACACTCTAAATATGCCTCTACATAATGAGTGTTAACAGGAAACATAAAACAACTTTTAAATAACAAAGTTCTATTAATTTAAATAAATATTTAGAAAATATGCTAATTCCAGCATGGAAAATAAGATATATGCAAACTCAGAAGTAACTTTTAATGTAATTATGTCTATTGTCTAATATTCCCACAATTGAAATGAACAATGGGAAAATCGAAATATAATTTCGTTAGGTTCCAAGCAAAGAACACGATCCTGGCGACGGGCGGCACGGGCCGCTCCTACTTCAGCTGCACCTCCGCGCACACCTGCACCGGCGACGGCACCGCCATGGCCGCGCGCGCCGGCCTGCAGAACGAGGACATGGAGTTCGTGCAGTTCCATCCCACCGGTGAGATACAAATACATTATAACACGTACAGTCCAACCTGGGTAAGGGAGACCTGGAACCCTGAAGCCTGAAACCTCTATAAGCGATAGCCATTCTCTGGTTCCGACGAGCTACCATACCATAAGCAAAAAACTCGGATTAGAGAGAATAAAGATTTCTACCCATGATGGAATCTTTATCTTTATAAATATAGCCTCCTCTAAATATGGCGGTCCCTCGGACTCACTTACCCAGGTTCGACTGTACATATCTTGTATTCATCATCTTGGGAGTCTACAATAATATAAGGTTGACATCAGAGTTAACCATACTGGTCTCGTAGTGGTCGACCTTACATCTATGTGCAGGTTACATCACAATATTTTCCTTCACCGTAATAACGTCAGATAAATGTACTTTCTACTATATTATCTTATGTTTGTAAATGTTTGATAAAGTAATACAATAATTTCTTTATGATTAGAGAAGCCATTGATAAGTTATAATTATGCAATGATGCTATAGTTGTCAGATATCTTGACGACTCTTAAATATACTCGTATATGAAAAAGATTACACCAACAATATTAGATATTTTAAAAAATAAGCTAAATTGAAATAAATCAATATTATTTTTCATTAAAATAACTTAAGATGAAGTTATATTTAAAACAATGTAAGGATGACAATGACTAGATGCTGAAGATAACTGTTATTATCCATCATAAGTAATGAGTTTTTAATTACCTTTAATTAGCCGCGCTGTAACACGATATTACGTGAGATTAGCATTACCATGACTAATGACACAATCCTTCTATTAAACACGGCTTTGATTTATTAATTGAATGTTTGTGTTAGACATTTTTTAATTAAATACTTCTATTTGTTTTATTTATTTACAAATTTGATATAATTGCTGTGCTTATATTATTTCACTACCTGTTGTGCGCGACTTCTTCCGCGTGGCCGCGTGGTAATTAAATAATATAGCCTATGTTACTCGGGGATAACGTAGCTTTCTAATGGTGAAAGAATTTTTGAAATCGGCCCAGTAGTTCTTGAGTTATTCCAATATAAACAAAAATACAAAGTTTCTTTATTTACAATATAATATTAGTATATGCATGTCGTGTCGTGTATGCATGCGTAGATGTATGTAGAAGAAGCGAGAGGTGTGTCAGGATCGTGCCAAATAGAGGTCCGTTGTCTGCCTGTCCCTCTGGGTTACGGGCGTGAGTTTTGTTATTGTTGCATCTGGATTTGAAGCCAACACATAAAAAAAATTTCAGCGTGTATTTTTTGTAATACAGTATAGTTATAGTGGTAGGTGCGCTCGTTGTCAGGTATCTACGGCGCGGGGTGCCTGATGACGGAGGGGTGCCGCGGCGAGGGCGGCTTCCTGGTGAACGCGAAGGGCGAGCGCTTCATGGAGCGATACGCGCCCGTCGCCAAGGACCTCGCCAGCCGCGACGTCGTCTCGCGCGCCATGACCGTCGAGATCATGGAGGGTATGGTATAAGACTTCATAGAGAATAATGGAATAATGAAAGATATGTGTTGATTTTGTAACGATGCCGTCAGTTTCTAGTCAACATGGTGGCTGTAACCTCCATGATGGCTAGAAAGTAGAAAAGAAGTCAAGACACTTGCTTCCTTTCTCTAATATTTTCAAAATTCAAAATGTTAAATTATTGTTCCACTTTTCCCGGTTATTCATTCTTTTTTAGGCATTCAGAGCTAAGACACTTAAAGGTGAAGATTCGTATTGAAAATAAAATCTTTTTGAAGCGTATTTTTGTATAGCTTTAATATTTTTTTAAGTTCAGTATAGGTAATGTGTGTGTGCCCCCCCAGGGCGAGGGTGCGGGCCGGACAAGGACCACGTGCACCTGCAGCTGCACCACCTGCCGGCGGAGCAGCTGCGCCAGCGCCTGCCGGGCATCTCGGAGACGGCCATGATCTTCGCGGGCGTGGACGTCACCAAGGAGCCCATCCCCGTGCTGCCCACCGTGCACTACAACATGGGCGGCACACCCACCAACTTCCGCGGAGAGGTAACCTCTAATGATATTGTAATTGTGAACCAAATGTTGAAAAATGTTTACGTAAACTAATTTGTGATTAATCCAAAAAACATAATATTTTTGTGAAAAAACCGGTAAAGGCATAAAACGTGGTAATCATCACTTCAACATTTAATAAGACAATTACTATGTTTTGCTTTTAATTAAACAGTTAAAAAGAAAAACAACGCATTTTTTATTTTTTGTAAATTTTATTTGTTATGATTTTCTTTCAAATTGATCTGTTTTTTTTTTTAAATACTTTGTAATATATTCAGTACCGTGTTATACCAGGTGATAACGCACTACTCGGGCGTGGACCGCGTGGTGGCGGGGCTGCTGGCGGCGGGCGAGGCGTCGTGCGCGTCGGTGCACGGCGCCAACCGGCTCGGCGCCAACAGCCTCCTCGACATCGTGGTGTTCGGGCGCGCCTGCGCGCTCACCGTCGCCGACACCAGCAGGCCCGGAGACAAGCAAGAACCCCTCAAAGATGTAAGTGATCTACTTATATTTATTTATCAAGTCTGTTATAATTTTTACAGGAATATGTTAGGATGAAATTGCTTTTTAGTAATCGCCATGCTTGATATATTGAAAATCAATCATCTTCTTCTTACCAATTTTATAAATATGAAATTTAGAATTGACTGATGTTTGCTTGAAGGTATCTCTGAAATGACTTAAAGGGATCTTGGTGAAATTTTGTATAAATGTAGAATATAGTCTGAACATAGTCTTAATTCCGCGCAGACGGAGTCGCGGGCGAACAGCTAGTAGCTTACAATCAAACGATTTTATTTTAAAAACGATTTTTATTAAAAACTTTATACACTTCTTCAAAAAACTTTTATTCCTTCATAATAATAGTTTGATGTAGTTTTTCACATAATTTTCACTATTTTAACATATTATAATGTGGTGCAGTCGACGGGGGAGGCGAGTATTGCCAACTTGGATAAGATGAGGTATGCTGACGGCAGCATCTCCACCGCGGAGCTGCGCCTGCGCATGCAGCGCTGCATGCAGACCAACGCCGCCGTCTTCCGACAGCAGAGCACCCTGGAAGAAGGTACGACAATCTGTCCTAAAGTACTAGTACTTTACTTTAAAATTGTAAAATAAAAGTTTATCACGATTAATATAGGTATTTTATATTTTAGTTCCACGCGGATAAAGTCAGCAACAGCTACTAGTATACTGATGTAATAACTGCTGTTTGTAAATGTATTTAGGCCATTCTAAAACAAGAACTGTTATTTACAACAGTGACTATTTATATACTGCGAGATAACATCCGCTGATACATTTGTTTGGTGTTTTTATGATGAAAAATAATTAAATTTGCCACAATTATAATGCGGTCATTTTTAGTAATATTTTGTATTGTAAACCTTTCAATACTTGCCCGACTGACAAGGGTCAATTATGAGTCGGTTTCATTTTTTTTGTTCATCATAACTCTGGCTATATTAGACCGACTTTGCGCAAAAACAGAGATTTCGCTTCGGCGTAAGGCCGTTTTATACGTGACATCGGTCTTATGAAGACTTAGGGTTAGAGGTCTTATGAACAAAGGCTATATTCCGCGCGGCCGAGGGGGTTCATTGTTCTAATGTATTGATTCGATCAGGTCAACGTCAAATCCACGAGATCTACAAGCAGATGTGTGAGGTGCGCGTGTCGGACCGCTCTCTGGTGTGGAACTCCGACCTGGTGGAGACGCTGGAGCTGCAGAACCTGCTGCTGAACGCGGTGCAGATAGTGGAGGGTGCGCTGGCGCGGCAGGAGTCGCGCGGCGCGCACGCGCGCGAGGACTACAAGACGCGCCGCGACGAGCTCGACTACTCCAAGCCGCTCGAAGGACAGGTATGCCTTCATCACCAGCTCACTATACGTCCCCACCGAGGAGCACGGAGCCTACCCCCTAAGGGGTGCCTAGGCCGTAGTCAACCACGCTGGCCAAGTGCGGGTTGGTCGACTTCACACTTATCTTTGAATTTCTTCGCCGATATGTGCAGGTTGCATCACGATGTTTTCCTTCACCGTAAGGTATGCCTTATTAATCCTAATCTAATCCTGATGTAACACAGTCGAACTTGGATAACCGAGAGATTGTGAGACCGCGATATTTATCTCGGTTATAGAAGTTTCTCTCTAATCAGAGTTTCTCGCATATGGAGGTAGCTCGTCAGGACCAGAGAATGGCTCTCGCTTATAGATTTTTTCGCTTATCCAGGTTTGACTGTATGTAACTGGCAACTTCCGAAATGTTGACAGTTATTTTTCTGATGATGGTTTCCGCAGCGATAATCGTAGTGTTCATTCTTCAAAATTGTGCTGGCAGAGGGTTTAAATCTGATATTTTAATTTCAATAATATTATAAATGCGAAATTTCGGATTAATATTTTTATTTATTTCCGGAAGATCTGAACGGATTTCGATGATTTTTTTAACATGAAGAACTTAGTCTGGAAGAACACATATGTACTTACTAATGTTCTTATAATTCTACGAAAACAAAGTCGCGGATGATAGCTATCTTACATATTTGTTTTTTCTACAAGTTTATTGTTTTGAGAATTAATTCGGAATATGATTATGTGTGCTATTAATAATAACATGTTGGTTGTGAGCAGAGTAAGCTGCCGTTCGAGCAGCACTGGCGCAAGCACACGCTGGCGCGCACGGAGGCGGCGAGCGGCGCCACCGAGCTCTCCTACCGGCCCGTCATCGACGACACGCTGGACGCGCGCGAGTGCGCCACCGTGCCGCCCGTCATACGCACATACTAACTCACACATAGATAATTAGGTAGGCTCTTAAGCCTTGTTCGCACTAGCATAGTATTTTAGTCGAGTAGCAAGTAGCATTTATCCGAACAAAAGATTTACTACTGTTCGGACTCGTTTAAGCCTTAACCTCCGCACTAGGGTAGTAATTTAGTAATTAAACGTGTCCGAACAGCAACATTTTAGTAGAATAAAGTAAAAAATCCTTTGTTCGGATACTTACTACTTGCTATTCGACTAAAATACTATCATAGTGTGTACAAGGCTTTACTCCGTGACGACCATGAAATGGAGGTAGTTAACTATTTAACATTTAATTAATGTTCCAGGTGATCTCCGTAAGCGGGTGCTGACCGAGCTAAGCAGTATTCAACGACACGAAGGCAAAGAGTTTGTGTTCATCTCAGATATTAATTATTTATAACATAATTTATTTTAGATAAGATCGCTTAGCGTTATAAATTCGTTATACTAATGACACACGGCACTTACAAAAATATTAACAAAATATTACCTCGAGAAAGAATAACTCATAGTTTTTAAATGTTTGACAGCATTTATTTTCATAGTCAGCACCGAAGTACTTAAATAGGAATTTTTAATTTACCAACACTAAAATTGATAGTAAATGCGGATCCTTGCTTCACACGATACTTACCTACCTCAGTACAGTCACAATATTACTTGACCGCGTCGAACGGAACTCAGCTCGCAAAATGACGATAAAAGGCATCTAAATGTAAAGAAAATCAATACTTTCTTTGTTAACAGTTTTTATTTTATGAAATTATTATAATTATGTACAATCGATTATGTAGAATATAAGTATAATGATGTAAAACAACTGTGAATAAATGAACTGATGTAAATGTTACTATTGTTTTATTTCTGCGTCTTACTGAACGACATGAGCAAATTAAATCATTCACTATTTACAAGAACTGAGATAGAAATATGTAAGTGTTGTATAGGTCTTTCGGCAATGGGAACAAAGTTAATTATAAATAAATAAGGCGTTTTATCATAATTATTTTTATTTTATGATGAAACAGTTTATTTATCGGCGTATACAACTGGTTAATTACTGTAAGTATGCCAACTAAAAATATTAGGTTGGGGAAAAAGAAATCCATTATTTTTACGTGAACTTCAAGACTTTATTTAACATGTTTTG
>QDHC01000296.1:38079-54211 GCA_013186455.1 Papilio dardanus tibullus | reverse complement strand
GAATGGCGCTCCAACCACGAACTGATGGGCATTAGTCTTGATAAACAATCGCACTCAGCGTCGTTTCATATTCAATATTTATTAAGTAACATTACACTGTTAGCTATTCACACGGACGCTTTTTTGACGTCGGTGTTCGGGATTTTTTATAGCCCTTACTTTCTCTTGTCACGTTCGTCCAGCGCTCAAAATCCAACGATGCGCTATAAAAAATTAATAGCGCCGCTGTGAGCGGATGCATGGAAATGCATTTGTTCTATCTCAACGCTTTGTAAGCGCGCGTTGAGAAATCGCCCGTGTGAATGCGGGCTTACTGTGAGACATTTGCACTAAGCCTGCATTCAAACGGACGCATTTTCAACGTCGTCGTTGGCGCTTTTATACTGAATTTTCATACCATAGAACCGGTATAGCCATAGAAATCAAACGGAAAATAGTTCCGCAACACACACGCATTTTATATTTATCTTACACTTCAATACATCGACAAGCGGTTGAAAAAGGTAGCATAATTAAAACTTAAGCATAAAATGGAGACAGCTGGTTTCTTCGAAATTTAAATAATTCGCCGGACTACACACGTATTAGCACAAGACAAGACGTTTCGATTTTACATTGTCAACAAAATCAACCTTCTTTCGTTAGTCCAGCGTTATAAATGCAACGCGGGATTGTGATTTAAAAGCGCCTCCGTCTACAGATACATGAAAATGTATTTTTCTATCTCAGCGGTTTTATAGCGCGCGTTGATAAAGCGGCCGTTTCAGTCGGGTTTAGGGACTACTAAAAAGTAAACAACGAACCAAGTCTGTAGCAGACAAAAGTTAGAATTAAAACATGGTCAACATGGCCGTGAACAAATCAGAACCGCAAAAAATTATCAGCACTTACAAGCAAGTACAAAATAACACTATACTTATTGTAGTGTTTTTATAATATTTATAACGTTGTAGACTCCAATTAAATAAGTATAAAGTAGGCAAGCAGTAGGTAAAACGATATTGTCTAATTGCACGCAAAATGAACGGTCGATTAATTAAAAACACTATAGAACTTGAATACTTACAAAACCCACCTAAACTTATTCTTAAATATATAAGCAATGATAATCTAAAGTTAGGTAAATAAAGATGAAAAGTATCGCATCTTTGCAGCAATCTTTAGCCCGCGTAGTTCACACAGCTGTGAAACCTTGGGTATAAGTAATGACACCGAAATCAACCATTTGCTCATTTGAATATCAACTCCCATCCCAGAACATGAAATGAACATTAGCAATATATGTAAAACCTACCAACAACGATCTTACTAGATTACACTCACAAATGACTGTAAGTTATAAAAGACGTAAAATATACTTTGCTCTACCCACATACTAATGTTATTACAGAGTGCTAGTAAAATCGACGCTTTATCTTTAAATGACCCATTACACTGGCAACGGCTGATAACATCCCCTGGGGTCAGTATTTCGCAGCCGCCGCCGCGCCCGCCACCGATCAGTCTTATATCTGACGCGTCTGTCTCCGCCCGCTTACTCGTGCTCCCTCCCCGGCACACTCCTCTCTCTTTAACTCTTTTCTTAACAGTGGTTTCATGGTGCTAATTGGTGTTCACCATTCTCACGGTTTCAACAACTCTCGCTTTGTCCCCAAAAGCGACAGTGAAGTATTCATTTTGACGCTAGAAAACATTGTTCTCAAACTGTGTGAAGGTAACAAAGTGCTTTATCTTGTATAGATAATTATATTTCGAGGGTTCGTCATGTGATATTAATAAGAATTTTGTAGTCTATTTAAACTATAAATTGTTAATAAAAAATTATTATTCCCAACATTTCGTTTTTGTTTTTAATTTTACTAACTTATTATTACAATACTTATTGTCTTTTTATTTCTTAATTTTTATAATTCGCCTACATTGTTCAAATACAATGAAAAAGTAATGTTTTTAATTGCCTTAAAAACTATTCCGTCTTTTTTTCCAGCGTGCCAAAACAACATGGCATCAATTCCTCCATCAGCGTTCTCCGCCAAGCGCATCCGCGACACCGAACGCAACATGAAGATATCTAACATTGACAAGCGAGGCCCGTTTACTAAAGTTTTCAACACAAATAGTAATATTCATCATTGGTTTATTTCTATTTTGCTCTGCTTTTTTGCCTTAAATGTTTTTATTACCTCTGCTACCGCCAGTTGGCGACATTTGCCAAATGGCAAGTAACAACGGTGCTTTTTGTTGGCAAAAGAGAAAGAAAAAAGCAAAGAAATCTAAAAAAAAGGAAAGAATATCTGGATCATAGTCAAGAAGAGATCGAAACATGGTCCGAGGCTCCAAGGCGCAACTTTTGGGATGCTTGCCAATGACATTGATATTTGAAAAACTTAATGGCATAATTTAAGAGATCAGTAAAGAGTGCATGGTATTTTCTTCCTAAATATGTTCAATTGGAATGATACATGCGCATATTTAAATTTTTGCAGTGATGGAGCTTACTCCCTTGAAGTATAACAGCAAGCTAATGAACAGCATCTGGGGCTCGTACAACCGCTACTCGCCGCACAATGTGAAGAAGGTCAACGATGCTGTTCCCTTCAATGTGGAATTGCAGCAGTGAGTACCAATCATTTCTCTGAATATAAGTTTAATTACAAATACAATGTTCAGTATAACAACTTTTTGTTGCCAGTTTTCGACTTGATCCCTATTGTATCTTGGGACCAAGATCCTGAGACAGCTAGACATTTGTTATAGTAACTAACTGTTATCTCTGAAAGTTAATGCAACCCAAACTCCATAGTCGGTGGTCTTTACCTACGTAGGGCACGTTCACGCAGAAACTTGCAGGTCTACATGTCTCAGGATACAGGGCTCATTGTGATCCTGGAAGGCCTACGCTTATTTGATTTTGAGTTTTGGAGAGTTTACAAAATTATTGGACTATTAATGATTTTTTTTATAATTTATTTACAGATTCGCTGTCAATTCCTCTACCAAGATTGAACCTATGATAGTTTTACCAGCACCCAAACTCGACAATTTTTGGGCTTCCATTAACATCTCACAATCTCAAATATAACCATATCTAAAAATGTCAATGATAAGAGAGCTGATTACTGGATTATTATAAATAGGATTTACGCATTTTTTATTTTTTCACCATTCAACATTTTCCCTCTTTGTGTTCAATGGCAAAAAAAGTAATATGAGCTTGAAATGTGTTGCTATACATAAGACGGACAATAGTCCTCCTTAACAAATTAATTTGCAAAAATCTGTACCTTAAGTCAAATTAAGCATAATTTTGTATTTGCGACCCAATTCGTCAAATCAACACAAAACAAGCTTTAGTTTTAAGCTGTACATCAATTGAGACATTAACTATTATGGTGTACAAATCAAACTGCTGCCCCTCATATCCTAGTTTAACTTGTTTCAGTCCTATGAACAATGAACAAATACACACTCAATTGTAATATTAGCAGTTACAGAACATACCGTAACAGAGAGAATATAAATGATTGCTATTTTCAACTGGCAGGCGTCTCGAGATACATACCGTTTATAAAAAAATATACACAGTAAATGTTGGCTCAGTTGATTGAAGTACAACTATATAATCAAGAGAATAATGTTTAAATCATACCAACGACGAAAGGTATGGCTATATTATATGATTCGGTTCATGAAATGGTGAAAGAAATTAAAACAGATCACTTCATAAGACAAATACAATAGATGATGAGAACTGATGCTTTATGGTGAAATTTTACATAAGAATAGGATATTATTATTGTGACTACTATTCACAGATGTCATGTCTAACAATGTCCATAGTTTTTTTTTATAAAAAGGAAATTATCTATTGTACTACATTTTTAATTATTAAACAATTAACAAAAATTTAGCACCCATTATAATGAAATAAATAAATGAGAATTGAACATGTTAATATTTTTATTAATTATGTATAAATATGTTCTAAATATTTTATTAACAGAAAATTATACATTCTAATCAATTTTTATAGAGAAGCTAGCTCCACAAGAACAACCAATATCTGCATTAGGATTCTGAAGCACTCTAAATGCAGATCGAATAAGCTCCGTATGATAGTCAATAGTGGAGCCCCGTATGTACTCCAAGGATGTTGCGTCCACAACTACCCGCACACCATCCCTCTTAAATATTCTGAAACAGTAAATATTGTTAAAAAAGAGAAATATAATAATTTGGCATGTGCTGTAGTGGAAACGCAGTGCTGTTTTCAACAAATTTGTTGAGGAGAATTCAAAGTATATTACATAGTATAAAAGAAGAAAACAATTAAATAGTGTACACTATAGTCCGGCCGCTGGGAGTTTGCAGATATGACACATGTCAAGTCGTCATGACTAGTGATGTGGTATAAATAACATTAATAAGTTGTATTAACTGCTATTTATTTTGTTATTTTCTATAGGAATTATTTTTCAAACACCGTGTAAATAAAATTATTGATGAATGAATTAAATTAAATCGTAATTCCTAAATGTAACGATGGAAAAGAAAATAAAAATGCTATATTTTATCTGGAAAATGTATACATATTATGAAATACATCGTTTTTAACGTAATCTATGCGCGCAAGACGACAAGAGACGAGATAGACGACTGTTTCTGAATGTCACAAAATGAGTTCTCGCAACGCTATTCTAAGTTGCCATTTTACTTTTCACGTCACTTATTTTCGTATTACAAACTTTAAAACTACAACTTTATTTTACAATATACCGACCGACAGGTTATATTAGGATTATAAAAATTTTCAACTACATTTGCCTCGTTATTTTTATCTCATTCCTACAAAAACAAACAGTTGACATGGACTTGTAACAGAGTAGTTAGACTTGGTTAGACTTTTAAAAATTATTGTTTTCATATTTGTTCGTTAATAATTTTAACCCAAAATTAATACGTTTATTGTAATTTGCATAATTATTATTATTTTTACGCTATAACTAGTTATTAAGGTTAATAAAAGATATTTAAAATTCTGCCAATTGACCGCCAGTTTGAAGTTACATCTCCCGTTTGAACACGACCTGTCATATCTGCAATCTTTCAGCGGCCAGAGTATAATAGATGTTTTGGTTATAAAGCTCTGGGTCATATTTTTTTAATCCCTCCCATGAATTACATTATTTTTTGTGGATAAGAATTTATCTTAAACTGACTAAGCTTGCTCTTGTATTCTTGTAAAACATTGCTAGAATTATCAGTTTTCTAACAACTGTTACACTAATATACAGTTATTAATACCCTACCCTATGCCAGAGCCTTTATGTCTACAACTTCAAAAATATTCCTACTTTTTATTTGCAGTTACATAGTTATTAATACCATTTAAATATAGGACCAAAATATCTGTTACTTAAGTACAAAAAATAAATTACTTTAACTGTTTTCAAAGTACAATAATAAAATTCAAAAAAGTTAACATAACTTGGAAACTAGTTGGAAAAAAAGAGTTGGATTTTTTTTAACTATTTTTCCATATGTGGTTACTGATCCGGGGATATCACTGGTACTGGTTTAACATTGAATTTTGGGACATGCTGTATAAAAAATACCTTGGTGATTGCAAAATGTGTGAAGGCTTTTACTATTTTTTATTTGGGTTGTGTTTATTGTCAAAGGTTCTTTGAAAGAAATAAAAATGAAGGAATGTAGGGGGTCTTCACTATGAACATTGACTTATTAATCACTAAAAAAAACAGTGTCTGTCAGGTCAGCTAGTATACACTCAAATTCACTTACTCCAACTCAATTTATATCTCATTTATTGGTTGTTCTTTAAGTCATGTTTAGGCATTTTACAAGCCAACAAGCAATCTAGTGTTTTTTAATCATTAGACCGAATTTTCGAAAGCAAAACTAGGAGACACATTTTTTATGTTGAAGTGTGCTAGAATTATATAAATTACAATAACTTCATTGTCTGGTAATTGTGGTAAAAGTTTTATTAGCT
Source organism: Papilio dardanus tibullus (assembly GCA_013186455.1). NCBI lineage: Eukaryota > Metazoa > Arthropoda > Insecta > Lepidoptera > Papilionidae > Papilio > Papilio dardanus. The sequence goes on along the minus strand of QDHC01000296.1, from coordinate 48,198 downwards.
TTTGTATCTTAAGTTTGAGATTTTATGGCCTGGTAACAAAGACCTTTAAGCCATTTGTATCTTAAATAAATTGACTAAAGATAATGTACAAAACGTCTAGTCTATGCTATAGATATAAATTGAGATTTCCTGTATTGCCTTTTATGGCGTAATTTAAAAAATACAGGAAATTAAATTAAATTAAATTATTAAATTATATTGCAACAAGTGCATTACCTGTCGTCTTCACCAACTTTATCATCTAAGTGGAATTTATACTGAAAACCTGAACATCCACCGCTCTCGACGCACAATCTTAAAAAAGATTTATCACCTTCACACAATTGTTTTAATTTCTGTACACAATTATCACTAAGTTTTATTGCGTCATTTGTTAGGTTTGATGAAAATTTATTTTGAATTCTTATGTAACTACTGCAACTTTTCCGAAACACTGTAAACGATTTAAGGAACATTTCGACTTTGTTTTTAAATTACAGACACAGTATATGACATACACAATATATTCATACAATCAAGTGTGATTTTAAGTCTCATTATATTATAATATTAAAACTCGGTATTTTGCTATTAAATACAAATTAAAAACCGACAACATTAAAGACTATAACTCGGAAGATATGTGAACGAACAATGTCATCTTGACAGTGTCAAATTTTGACCAATCAGGGAACGGCAACCACCGTAGAAATAGCAATAGCGTATACGGTTGAGGCACAAAACATGCCTAATGGCCGATTTACATTATGCCAGTCTAATAAGCTAGTAGCGCTCAAAATCGATTGCCAACAAGGCTAATACGAAAATTTGCCAAAATTGCTATAAAATAATACCAAATAATGTTTAATAAGTTTCGTCAATAAATTTTTGGATAAAATAATTATAAAATTTACAGACCAGCTTTATAAAAAAGAAAAAAATTGATTAACAAACTAAAGTAGTCCTTTAAAAACCGTCCATAGTTTGCCAGCGAAAAACTGCGCTGCCATAATATGGACGCAAACTGCTACTAACGTGCATGCCAGTCCAATTGACTAGCTTGGCGTTCTACTGTTTATACCAGTGCCTTACCATACGTACTATCTTCTTTGGGAAAGTATGTAAATTTGCATATTTGTAAATGGTTAAACTTAATTATTATTTTTAATTTACTTAAATTTACAAATAATATTTTCATTATTAAAAGAGTATTTATGTAAATTAGAATATTGGTGGTTTTTAATCTGTCAAATTTTCTATTTTTCATTTAGGGACTTCTTAGTTAAAATGCATTCTATATTGATTACGCCGTGTTGAGGATGCCTACTTGATGATGATAATGGTCGCAAACGCCAGCCGCTCGTGCGCGATGGGTGTTTGACTCGCGTCAAAAATGAAAATGACTGGCGACGGACCCCCGATCCGGCCGGCGGTCCGCCGCTAACCGGGCTGGGCTGTCGGTTACGCCCGCGCGGCGCAGCGATGGTGCGCACGTGACGCGTACACCCCGGAATTAAAAAATAGAACTCCAAAGCCAGAATTCAAATACAGCTGGAAAAATTGTATATTTGATAGAATGGTAACTATAAGTGGGTTTCTGAGATGAGATATATTAAGCAAATAGATATATTATACCTTTAAAAGGAACATCCGAAGCCTAAAGGTGAGGAGTGTTAGTTGACCCCTGAAGGTCTTTTTCGGGGAAAATTTCTTCAGCGTTGTCAATTACATAACATTGTTGATCGAATGTAACTTCTTTTCTCATATTTATATCTTATTCTTAGTATCTACCAAAGGTTAATAATGTGACTAATCGAAACATTGTTAAAACACTAATTAATAATCTTATAATAACCATAAAATACTATACAATAAAAGAAAAAAAAATATTATGCTAGACTTATATGATAAAAATTTGCTAAATTTAGCGTAGAACCGACTAAAATAGCAACTTTTTCTAACCACTAGCTTACTGTGCTGGCATAATGTAAATCGGCCATTAATCGTTGAAAGAGAAAGATATAGAAGTAGAAATAGCGTAAACGGTTAAGGAACAAAACATGCCTTAGATAAAGATCTATGTCACGTTACGTAAATTTCGTATAAATCGTAGAAAGAGAACGATAGAGAATTAGCAATAGCGTATACGGTTGAGGGACAAAACATGCCTTAGACTACGTCATACGTATGTTGCGGGTGCATCACTTTACGGCCTTAAACCAATAATAGAATGTCTCAAGCCTTTGCCTGGGACGTATGAAAAATTAGTTCACCGAAAATACGCTTGGAGCGCCACAATACTATGTGATACGTCACATTTATTTGGATCTTATTTCAGGCCCCTAACAAAAAAAATCGCATTCGGAGAAAGGAACAAAAGATCTATGTCACTGTCTTTGTCACGTTACGTATATTTCGTATAAATGTGTCACAGTCGCTGTCAGTTTGACACATGTCATGTCCGATATGCTTCTTTTAATCCTTAGACAATCCAACCAACCAACCCCTAAAGTAGTTTTAGGTAGGAGTCTTTTTGCTTAAGGGTCTCCCTAAACTTAACGTATCCCTAGCGGTCTAAAGTGACACTTAAATGTTGGTGAAAAAGAAAGTAGTGTTAGGTGACATTTAAAATGTGTTAAGGGTTAGCTAAAATATAGGGATTGTTGGTGAGAACAGCCATTAATATAATAATAGTCTAAGCATATTTCCATGTTATTGGTATGTATCCCACTTTTTTTAGCGTGAGTGAGACAGATGCTATCAATTCGTCTATAGTCTTCTTTGTCTAAGATCGTACGGCACTTTTTTGACAGTGACGGAGGGCGCCTGCAAAGTTTTAGGGGAATTTTTGTGAGCGTCTGTACAAATGCGGTCTAAGAGTCGCCGTCCGCAATATTTAAGCGACGGTAGGCATTTCATCTTAAAAATATCTTTGCAAGATATATTATACTGTAGATGGAACACTGAAAGCCTAAAAGTGAGGCATTTTCTTTGACCTCCGGAGGTCTCACGTAGGGAGATTTCCCCTAGTGTTGTCCTTTACATTACATTTGCCGACATAAAAAGTCGACCGAATGTAACCTCTTTTCTCATATTTGAATTTTATTTCATTGTATTTACTAAAGTTTAATTTTATAATCAATCGAGGCATTTTTAAAACACTGATTAAAAATTTATAACAACCATAAAACAAAAATAGTCTTTGTTAAAAGTTGTTTGGATTTAAATTGTTTTAAATAAAATAATAATAATGAAAAACGATAATTAACGTTTTAATGAATGTTTTAGTTTATTCTACTGTTTATTTCAAAAATGTAAAAAAATCACACAATTTCCCAAACTTGGAAATTTTCTTCATGATACTGGCAAGTTTTTTTTTTTAATAATTTCTTTCTTGGCACGCTTTTTAACGTCAAATTAGTATGGAGTGCTACCTCTATGTATAATATCTCTTTGGATAAAACTATATTCTAAAGATAAGGAGAACGTGACCATTTTTTTGGACTCAAGCCTCGAGCCAACAATACCTAATTTTTAGGTAACCCATTTTATATGTCACCTAACACTACTTTCGTTTTCACCAACAGTTAAGTGTCACTGTAGACCGTAAGGAATACCTAAAATTACGAGCCTGAATTTTCGGTCCTTAGCTTTTAAGTGACAGTTCAGTTCACATGTGGGTTTTCTATGTTTGTGTTTCTTTCCGAAATGGAATACTATTTAGGCGATTTCTTAGGTGCTATTTTACTAATCTAATAATTGTCACAACAGACCTTTCATCTGCATATTCCAAATGATGTCCTATTTTCTGACATGTCACATTTTGCCAAAGTCGTGAACAGAGCGAAAGAAATTAGTCAACAAAACGCGAGCGATGACGTTTTTGCCACACTCGTACTACCGGCTGTTATCGTGTTGTCTCTCGCTTTTGTCACCCGCGTTCGGCCCCGGCGCGGCTGTTGGGTCAACTGTCCAAATTTTCGCGCGGTTTCCGAAAACGGAACAATTTTACGTCCCAGAGATTGTTCCGGGGACTCCAGGGCAAATGTCTGTTAAACGGGACGTCTGGTCAGGTTAGATAAGGAGCATATCGAGTTACGTTTCTTTACTGTTAAACACTATTCACCGGTGGGTCAAAATCTAATACAAAAAATATCCTTAGTGTGTGCTTTTTAGTTATGTTTGTGTTTGAAAATTCATAAAATAAATTAATGCATAATTTATTTACGTACAATGAGTACCACCCATGTTATGTGTAATAATTTATGAATGGTCACACTGTTTCCCCGAGTACTGTGTTAGAACAAGAACGAAACATCCGAATGCGAAAGAGATGCAAGAGGTTCGGGGTAAGCTGGCCAGCGGTCCGATGTTGGTTAAAAACATAGTCGCTTTCTTTGGATTTATTTTATTAATACCAAACGTGACAACGGATAAAGTGTACTTTTAAAATGTAAATCAGTTGTACATACATGTTTTTCTTTCTCTACATATAAAAACGTGGTATTTTTTATGTTTTCGTTAATTTTACTATATTAATATTAAATTGAGACATATTTAATTCGTATCGTAATTTTTTCCGTCTGTAATATTGTGTCGTGATTTAATGTTTTTTTTTTCAAAATTTGTAATTTTGTGCTCGACACCCTACTCCACTTTGCGCGGCAGCGGTCAGAAGGCGGAGCTTATCGGCAAACTCGCGTCGAAGCTGGCCTCACTGTCAATTCGAGAGCGACGAAGAGTACGCTCGCGTCTATTACGTAGTGTGTTTGTAGTGAAGTGTGTTTTGTGAAGAATTTCCGAATGTCGTGAAACGAAATTTAGTGTTTCTATTTCTCAAAAAGTGCACATTGTGTGTTTGGCGTTATGTTTGTTGTATAATTTCATAGTGTTAAAATCAAAATGTGTATAGCACCGTGGTGTGCAAAATTGATTTTTGCCACGTAGTGACACGAACGGGTAATGATTCCTAATGTGGAGTTCGAAGCAAGATGGTTAGAGAGACTCGGCACCTGTGGGTTGGAAATTTACCCGATAACATACGTGAAGATCGAATAAGAGAGCACTTTAAACGGTAACTTTTTTTGTTTGCTATTGATATTCAATGTTATTGTGTACGTTATATTATCCAGCCTAGGCTTCTTGGATAATAAAAGCCTGCAGAATGTTAAGAAAAGTAGTTTTTGATATCTACGGCATGTAATAAACAAAATCCACGCGTCCACGACCAAAATACCTACACCGGTACAATAACTAATACAAATATATACCTATAGATGGAGCATTCGAAGCCTAAGAGTGAGGCGTGGTAGTTGACCTCCGGAGGTCTTTCTTATGGAAAATTTCTCCAGTGATTTTATTTACGTTAGATTGTTGACATAAAAAGTCGATCGAATGTAACCTTCGTATAATTAAATTTTATTTCTGAGTATTTACCAAAGTTTAATTATACAATTAATCGAAACATGGTTAAAACACTAATTAATAATTCTATAAAAACAATATTGTGGTTACTCATAATGGTTTCGTATTAATTTGTTTTGAATAAATATAATTATAATAAGAAACGATAATTATCATTTTGTTGAATGTTTTAGTTTAATTTATTAAATTTTATACGCCACATTTTCACAAACTTGGGAAAAAATAGTGACAAAGATCTGCCCATTTGGCATTTCTAAATAGGCATCCGTTTTATTACCCTCAAACTTATATTTTTTAAGTCCCTTTGCGATTGTCCGACCGAGTAATCCCTCTGATACACAACATATCCCAAATTTCCAACAATAAGCCAGTTTCAGTGTATCTCCAGATCTGTAACTAAACTGGGAAAAATAATAAAAAAAAATCTAACTTTTTTGTTTAAAAGTAATGTAAATTTAATTGCATTTTGATACCCAACACTATACAATTAGCCTCTGTCTACAACTATAAACTTTTTATTTGTATTAGCCAGCTTATTAACAAAGCTATTAATTGCTATTAAAATGGACCCAAAATATCTGTAGTGAAAGTAGAATTTTCAAATATGTTAACTTTTCATCAACTTTGATATGCTACTGTGTAAAAAAAATGTATTGAGAGTGAGTACCATATCATGCTGTTATAAAAGTTAGCGCAACTTTTTTTTTTAACTTTTTTTTCAAACTCTGAAAAGCACTATTTCACATAGTTTAAAAGAACTTTTAAGTGTTCTAAAACAGTTTTTAGTTAGATTTATTTAAAAATTGTTCATTTGATCTTTTTTAGGTACAAGTGTACCTATGGCATGCCATTATAGTGAGACTGATTGTGAATAGTTAATACATTTTTATTTAGTAGCCTGTTGGATAATATGAGTGATGATGAAACTGTCAATTAGATTAAACAAACAAAAAATGGGAGCAAAGCTTAAACATGACTTAAGGTATCATATATTTTTATAATATGACTGTTATCATCAGCTCGCGATACTGTAATATAACTTGGCAAAGTATTGTAGAGTTTATAGGTGTGCTGCTTTTTTTCATATGGACAACCCATTCAGTTTACCAGTAATGAAATAAAACATTTATTTACCAAGAAAAAATTTTTTACAATAATAAAATACCAAACAAGAAAAGAGTAAAAAAAATATTACCTGGTCAAAGCGGAGAGGCTCAGCTATGCTGACTCCAGCTAGTCACTGGCGGCCGTGCTGGTAGCCTAACCACAATGACCACAAGGTTCAGGTAATAAGGTTAGATATTGATAGATGTAACTAAAATTTGTATTTTAATTAAAATATATGTAGTAGTAGTGGGGCTATGTTTCCGCAACTCCACGACTGGCGCGAATTTTGCGTGAAGGCAGGCCTTGGATCACTCCAACCCACCCAGCTCTCCAAAGAAACCCAGCAGCCCTTTTATGTTGCTGGTTATATCTGGGAGCGATCCCGGCGTGCCAAGATGTTTAACACCCTGTAATTGGGCACTGCTGGGCAGTGTTGTATGATGTGAGAAGCTGTTTCTTCCTCCTCCATGCATGCTCTGCAAAGAGGACTGTCAGTAATGCCTAAGTTAAATAGTTGTTTGTTGAAGTGGCCATGGCCTGTAAAGGCTGACACTACTATGCGGAGTTGTTATTTGCACAGTTTAAGTAATCTGCTATTAAAATATATATGCTTCTATTTGTAGGATTCAATATGTTTATTTAACACATTTTTGTGTTTGTGTATGACTTTGCAATGGTCAATTTTGGCCAACTCCTCTGGAGGCAATAGAAAACAACATTATTATATTTTACTCCTTCTAATGCTATCTTTCTCATTTTTTAAAAGGTTTACCTAGAGTTTACAGATATATGCCATTATTAGCTAGGGTAAACCTCGCGACTGTTTAAAATGAGATTGATACAAGCTCATTTAGCAATATTACATAGAAGAAATAAGTTAATAAATAAAGGAAAAAGTATTAACATTGGGTCGACATACTACATAACAGTGACATTTTCTAAACTAACACCACTTATAGGTATATTTCACAGTTAACAATCACTTGTTGTATGTTAATTGCACTTATTGAATTTAAAAATCAAATAAAAATGTTTAATAAATTCTATATAATTTATTTTAGTTCGTACGAAATAATTTAAGCTGTAACACAAACTAATAAGGCTTATTGATTCTCGCTGCATACAAATTACCCCGCGCGCTTTTAAACAAGCACCTCGTCTGGGGATCATTTAATTTCAGAATAAATATAGCACTATTGATGCGTGAAAATATATGGCGAAAATCTCGTTTTCGAAACCTTTCACGAAAACACTGGGATTTAAATTCTATTAATGATCTTGACAGAAATTTCACTGAAATTACACTTTATTTAAAAATAACATTAACTTGTCGTTTTATTTATAACTTTTTTTAAATTATATTTGTTATTTTTCCCCACTATTTTGGTACAGATGACAGTTTTACAAAACAGTACCATCAAGCAATTGCTTCATTAAAAAAATTGGTCAATATCGCATCAAGCCTTAGATTGGCATGACAGTAGCGTCAAGTTAGCGCGTAGACGGTTAATATTTTCGTCAATAACGTGAGACTTACAATCTGGCTTGATCGTGTAAATTCTTTATAACACAGCAAGACACTAGCTCGCAGCGGTACGTCGTCGCTGTCGGGTCGTCGAACTCGCCACGGACGTTAATATAATGTCGGGAGGATTTATTTTAGATTTACTTGAGAATTATAACACATTTATTTTTGATTTATATTTTTCAAAACGATACCTACGTATTTTCATGAAATTGTACTGGTGTCTTTATATTTTAATATTAATTTAAGCTTTTACTTCATTGTATCAGCAAATCAATGATATAATGTGGAGAACCAAAGATGTACAAGGTGTCCCTTAAGTCGACGCCAAAACTGACACAGGTGATACAGCAAAATATAAAAAAAAACTATGTCTAATAGTTTTTGAATTATAGCAGTTTCTAAATTTTCGAAAAGAAGTACACCCTGTGTTGGTTTTTTAGCTCTAGTAGTTGCAACTCTTTACTTTTTTGTATAACTGAGTTTGTATAACCTATTGTTTAAAGTTATAAGCTAACTGCTACAGCTTAGAAGATAATGCCACATTTATCCGAACCTCAACGGAACAATTAATTCTTCTAATGCGTGCTAAAAAGCACTCATTCCAATTTTCATGCAATTCTGACAAAGTAATCGCGTTGCTCCATACAAAGTTTCGACCCCCATTTTGGACCCTTAGGGGTCGAATTTTCGTAAAATCCTTTTATAGTGCCTACCTACATAGTAATAGTAACCTCGGTACAAAACTTCTAGTATCTAGACCCAGTAGTTTTGGCTGTGCGTTAATTTTCATCTACTCTTTTAAATATAACCTTATAATAGGAAAAAGTAAGAAAAAAATCAGAATGTCAAAGTTGGCGATATAAATTTCATTTTAAAATTAAAATGTTCAGTATTTTTTAAATTTTGTTCTTATGTGATTTAACCTAAGATAAAGTACAACGATAATTATTGGGCTTGTTCAAGAAAAAAAATTACCGCAAACACAATTTTTTCGATGCAGGGTAAAATTTAACTCGAAAATAGAATTTTTAGGTTTTGTTTTTTTTTTACAAAAAATAAAAAACTTAAAAGTTTTAAATAACGCGGAAAAGTCTATCAAGAATCACCTGTATAATATCTCTATGACTAAGAATATTGTTTTCGATAAGTGGTTATATAGGTATATACTATGGAGTAGGAGGTAGTTATCTTGTATTAGCTTTAATAAAATTATTACATTCCGTCATGAAAATATCGATCTACGTTGTAAAATATTGTTTGCGTGCAATAAAAGTTATTGTACCGAAGTAACTGGCGAGCCTGCCATCGAACGACACACCTTACGACTTCGTTCGCCTTGGGTAAATGTAATGACGCCTTGCGGCAAGCTGGCAGCGCAACGAGAAGAGCGGCAACGCCGCATGTTTTGTTGCTGTGTCCGGGCGAGTTGTATGTAGCTACTCCATCAGTACATAGCTGTTGTTGTGTAGATTTATATTGAACGTTCATTCTGCGCCTTCGCCCACGGACGTGTTGATATGTAAGTTTTTTCTTAACGTTGCATTAGAAAACAATTTTATTGTAAAGAGCCTACTTGTATTTATTACATAGTGCATCCAATATCTAATTTGTTATCTGCCCTATATACAAGTCTTATCGACCAAATGTGATAAGCTACGTAGGTACACCGTAGCGACAACGTGTTTTTTACGTACGTATATACATAACAGGAGGATTAATCTAATTCATCGAAACGAAATTTCGTTCACGAATGATTTTCAAACGAAATTTCGCAATGAAACTTACTCTTTAACAATTTCGGACACTCATACTAAGTTTGGATCTAAAGACAATTTTTGTGAACGATCAACGTGAACGACATTTACTGATTAAGTTAACCGACCTATTTAAAGAGTACTGTCAGGCAAACAGTGGTAATAATGTACGTATATGTAATAAATTGTATGTATATGTATACAGCGTGTCCCAAAATTCAACGATAAGACAGTGCCAGTGCATCATCAGTTAGATAACTACATGGGGAAAAATAATAAAAAAAATCTAACTCTTTTAGTTTTAAAGTTATGTTAACTTATTTGAAT
>QDHC01000296.1:14121-32200 GCA_013186455.1 Papilio dardanus tibullus | reverse complement strand
GACGAAGTCGCTGGCGACCGCTAGTTATTTATAAAATAATAATTTAAATACAAAACATAACGTTTAATTTTTTTTTTTTCAAGACAATCCTAAAAAAAAATACTCAGAAACACGCTTCATTGTAACAGTTATCTTTACATTTTTATATGGCGTTAATAGCTCAATTAACGTTGTCTTTTATCTCTTATATTAACAAAATAAAATCTGTCTATCAAACACTAACAGCGCCATTGGGTCGTTGATAGGATCAAAAATGTTGAATATTGTTGAAATTGAATTTAAACCTATTTAAACCTAAAATCATATTTAAAAAATATTTATTTGTATTCTTAGACGAATTAAGAATACAATTCAAGTATTGAAAGCTTAAGTATAATGTTTTAGGTCTCTACATTTTCTTAAGAAAAAAATGGCCATCCTTAACCGTATGGTCTAGAGTTAGTATGAAAAATATGCTAATTGCGGCTGCCGTCAACGATTTTTTCGATTTCTTGTTAAATACTAGGTTTATGAATAGAATACTGTGATAAATATTTCCATTATACTTACGCCTGCACTCTCTCAAGAAACCCTTGTCTAATTCGGTCCCAAATCTTTAAAAACGACAATTTTAAGAATATGGCGGCAATAGGTGCGGATTTTTTTTGGGTCGTTATTGTTATTAGGTGCGTTTATCTTAGTTTATTTATTTTGTTTATTAGACTACAAAATATTGGTAGTTTTATAATAAAACTGTGAGTTGAATTCTGGTGATCACTTACTTTTTTTTTGCTTTTTACCCTACGGCTTCATTAGACCGAGTTAGAGGTAAAACGGAGATTTTTGAAGTAACATCGCAAATAACGGCCTTACGACGAAGCAAAATGTCCCTTTTTACCAGGAACTCGGTCTAATGAAGCTTGTTTTTGGTGATATAATTTTGATGGTCGATTAAATACAAGACGAAAGAAACGAGCAGAGCGGCAACGGCCCGCATTGTTCGATATCTTCATAAGAGCGACAACGTCGCATTTTTTGTTGTTTCGTCGCGTCATGGATACGCGCGTTGCGATCGGCTCGGCAGACCGAACACTCGTTTGACTCGTTTTATGAATAACAGAATCTCTTTATTCGTGGGGATTACGTTACGAAAAAATGGCGCGTTTAAGGAACCCCGGATGTAGGATAGCAATATGTAAAAATTAGAGGTTACGTTCCAAAGTTAAAGAAAAAAGTCAATTTAAGGTAGGACAAGTTTACTAACATGTTTAAATAATCATACAATACATTTCTATGAATCACCACACAACAGAAAGCTATAGTGCAACTGCAAATCTTACAGTAATTGACTAGTTGATCAATTTAACCAACCAAAAAGCGGTTTTTAAAAGTAAGTGATATGGAAAGTTCAAATTGACTTATAAGTATCGTTTGTATGGAAAAGTAGAAAAGCCTTGTTTTACAATTTTCACACTTATTTTATAATTTTCAACCATTCTCGTACTTCAAGTAATTTAGAGTATTATCTGATTAGAGTATAAAATCGGTTCAGCTGTTCCCGAAATTTCAGCTTAGCAACACATTCAGTGATTCTTTTTTATGTTATAGTTTTATTTAACTCAACTTGAGTATGAAACAATTTTATTTTTTTCTACAAAATGTTGCTAAATTAATGTTAAATATACATTAATATAAATAATACAAATTTACGTTATCATTGTCATCAATTCTCATAGGCATGGTCACCCTAAAACTGCGGCCAACGTCCAAATCACGACGATTGAATAAAACGTAATTTGCCTTCGGCGTTCTACATTTTGCCCAGGCATAATGTAATCTGCCTGCTTTATACAATATGCCGTCGACATATACAAAGGGAAAAGCAATAAAGATTCCTCTTGACATACGACAAAATTCTTCATTTAAATTGAAATATAAAGAAACCTAAAAATAAAAAAAAATGTTTTATTATGTTGCGTCGACAACAATCAGTATTTACTTTGTCTTTAAAAATATTAAATTAATTCTGTCCATTCACTTGTAAAATATCGTTTCAAACAAGGGGTAAGTACTATGGGGTGATAAAAGTTTATGAAGTTTATAGAACACTTAAATAAGTAGAAAGTTTTATAATAGGATTAACCAAAAAGCGCTCAGTTGATAAAAAAAAAGATTTACGCGGGCGCAGACAGTGAAAATTAGCAGAGTATTTGTCTCCATACAATTTATGGATCGGAATCAGAAAAGCGGTAAACCTCAGTTATATTCAAAATATTTATTGATATACGATTAGATAGGACTCGTATGTACTATAAGCGAATGGACATTATTTATCCTGTCCAGTTGGGCAGTTTCGCGCAATCACGCGCTAAAGTTGCAGTTAATATTACTGAAGTTAAATTACATTCACAACGCTGATTTTCACATATGAAGTTCGAGAGACTATGAGAGTCAGACGACTTCTTGCATGGAGCATTGTCATAGTCATAGTCCAAAGTGTCTACTTTGGATGGGGCAAACGGCCTACCAGACACCGCACGGCTCATAGCTCTAAAGCTTAAAAATTCAACTTAACTTATTTTTAACCGCTCGATTTTCACATATAACGCTCTGGAAACTATGATAATACCCCCTGAAAAGAGAGACACTTACAATAACCTCCAATACCCCTGCATAGTCCGCGCGGCTTCTGAGAGCTGACGTGTCTGGGAGGCCGTTTGCTCCATCCAAAATGTCTTTTCGCTTGCAGAGGGTATTACCATAGTCTCCTGAGCATTGTGTATGGAAAACAAACGTTGAAAAAAATATAGTCCACTAATTACAGTCAAGAATCCTTAGCCGCGCAGAATAATAAAGTGTCTGGGAGGCTGTTTGCCCCATCTAAAGTTTCTGCTCGCTTGCAGGGGATATTGTCATAGTCCTTTGAGCATCATATGTGAAAATCAGCTTTGTGAATGTAAGTAAGGTTCAGTAATATTTATTGCAACTTTAGTGCCAGATTGCGCGAAACTGTCCAACTGGACAGGATAACTAATGCTCATTCGCGCTTATAGTACATTCGAGTCCTATCTAATCGTATGTCAATAAATCTTTTGAATATAACTGAGGTCTGCCGCTTCCAGAATCCCCCTCTATTACTACATACTCACGTGAAATAAACTGAGTTAGCGTTTATTTTTAATTTTATCACACTTCTCTTTAAAAAATCAATTATTAAATTAGGCAGTATATACGTGTATGCGGTATACACATTTTTTAATTATCTCGTTTATACAGGGTGTCCCGGAAAGAGTGTAGCACAGATTCCTTGGTTAAAAATATGACGATTAATCCAACCCTCCTGTGTCCAATAGTCATATACAGTCAAACCTAGATAAGCGAGAATCACAGAGACCGCGATATTTTTCTCGCTCATAGAGGTTTCTCACTTATACTGGTCTCGTTTATCCGGGCTTTACTGTAGCCTTAATTAGATTTTCAATATCATCTCCCCGTCCTTATCCTACTTTGGTAGGGTCGGGTCACCAGATCCTTGTCCTTCACGTTAATCTATCCTCCTCATTCTCTGTTGTTACTAAATCCATCCATTTCTACCTAGGGCCTACCTCTACCGGTGTATCGCCTTCACACACTTCAGCACTCTCCTTATTACATACGATGCTAACCTTTTCCTCTTTAATTTCTCATGTCACCCGTCCTACTTTCCGACTTCTTCCAATATGCTCATTCTGTATCTTGGTCATTCTTGTTACACCTCACATACATCTTAACATTCGTATTTCGGCGACATGTATTTCCCCGATACCCAGTATAATTAATTTACTTACATCTTCATCAATTTAGTTATTTGTATTATAAAACTCAGTTTATTTCTTTACAGCTATGGCCGAGTCCAAAATGTCAAGTTATTGGGTAGAACGGAAAACGCGATCGCAGGTGCAATCGGAACGAGTATTTCCGGTTTTTGCGCCACGGTCGCCTTTATGGACATCAAGTCTGCTTCGAAGGCGCACAACGCGGAGCACGTACTGGACGAGAGGACGCTCACCACGGAGTATTACGAGCCTGCAGCGATACCATCGGCCGCGGGCGCGCCCTCGGCGGGCTCTTCTCCCGCCGGCTCCGGCTATTCGGGCTCCTCGTCCTCCGTGAACTCGGCATCTGCGCCCGCTGCCATCGCACGCTTCCACTTGTCGTAAGTAAACACACTATTTGTAATACAATTGACCTACATTATCTGCAAGTATCATCAGCACCATGCCTAATGCAGTCAAGATATACATAATGTTATCCAATGTTGTAAACTGTTATGATAATTTATGCACATTCTACGGCTAAGATTAATTTTTCTTTTTTCTTTGTGCTGAAGAGCTCTTATTCTAATTTTCATGCAATTCTGACCTACGCCGTGAGAGATATTTCTAGATTTGAAATATTACCCCCTTTTTCTTGCCCTCCAAAGTAAAATTCTTGAATGGCAGTTATTTGTTTATGCTAAAGAGCACTTATTAATTTAATTTAATTTTCTTGCAATTCTGACAAAGGATTCATTTTTCTCCATACAAACTTTGGACCCCCATTTCGGACCCATAGGGGTTGAATTTCTTCCCTATGCAAAATTTCAAGTCTCTAAACCCAGTAGTTTAGGCTGTGCGTTGAAAGTTGAGTCAGTTTACTCTTTTATACAGCGTGACCCAAAATTCAACGATAAGCCAGTGCCAGTGCTACACCAGATCGGTACCTACAGAGGGAAAAATAATAAAAAAAATGTTTGAAATTTATGTTAACTTTTTGTATTTAATTACTTTGATACCCTACCCCATTCAATTAGCCACTGTGTCTTGAACTATAAACATATCCCTGAATTTTAATTTGTATTTGCTAGCTTAGTAACATAGCTTTTAATTGCAGTAAAAAATGGGACAAAAATATCTGTAGTTTAAGTACAAAAAAAAATCGAATGTTTAAACATTTCATCAACTTTGAGATGCTACTGTGTAATAAAAATGTATCGAGGATACCGTGGCATGTTATTATAAAAAATATCGCAACTAATCAAGATTCTAAAATGGTACAAAGTTACAGTAGAAACCTGTAAGAACTTTGTATTTTTTTTTCAAGTACTGAAAAGGATTATTTTGCATAGTTTCAAAGAACTTTATTAAGTATTCAAAAAGTGTTTTAAGTTACAGATTCAGGTGAAAGAACAGATATTCTGGTCCCATTTTTAGGTGCAATTATTAGCTATGTTACTAAGCTAGATAATAATACAAATAAAGATGCAGGGATATATTTATAGTTCCAAGACACAGTGATTAATCGAATGGGTTAGAGTATCAAAGTACAATTAAATTCAAATAAGTTAACATAACTTTGAAACTAAAAAAGTTAGAGTTTTTTTTATTAACTTTCTCTATGTAGTTACTGATCTAATGATGCACTGGCACTGGCTTATCGTTGAATTTTGGGACACGTTGTATATATAGATAGATTATTAATTTTAACTGATTTATTTGGGAGTAACTTAAGGGGCATTTCACGCAGAGTGGGCAACGGAAACAAAATAATTTCCGATGTTGTTCATATTTGGATTAAAGCTATTAAATTTGTTAGAATTCGCTTAGTTTGATTTGTTGATATTATTGAACATGATCTTTACCAAACTAACCTATGCAGTTTGTATGCAGTATTTCATTTTAATTAAACGATCTCAATATCCTTCATAAGTAATGTAAATATAATAATATTGAGATCGGTATAAGATTTTCTTTAGAAGCACTTCAGTCAACAAGCAAGTGCAACGTCACAGCTTGTGAATAACTAAGGCCGTGCCCACAGTGACGGGTGGAAGGCGCAATAAAGCGGGATATAAAATTAATTTGGTATCATTATACCTTATTTGGTTACATGCATACATTTTTAGCTTAACTTAGGTTTAATATTTGGGTATAAAAGCACAAAAATTTAATGGTTAAAATTAGGTGGTAGTTTAATTAATTTTGGTGTAGACATTTTTTTGAAAAGGAAGTGTAAGTAATTTAAATAGGTAGATGAATTGTATTTTTGAGTATCATATGTTTGGTGCAACTTTATTTTTTTGGTTCTTTCTCATTATATTTATTTTGGGTAAAGCAAGTGGGTGTTACGTATTTTTTGATGGTTATTTTATATTTCCCATGTTTTTATATATTATTAGCTGGAGTTCGAGACTTTGTCCGCGTGGAATTAGAAAATATAATCTATGTTACTCGAATAATGTAATAAAATATAGCTTTCTAATGGTGAAAGATTTTTTAAAATTGGCCCAGTAGATTTTAAGTTTTTTCAATACATACAATACAAATCTGTCCGCTTTATTATATTTTTAATTACTAAAGATATGACACACATAATAATTATTGCTATATGATCCTACAGTAAGATAAGCTATATTTCTTAATTCTGTGTGAACAAGAGTTAAACTTGGTAATATTGTATTTTTATTAATTATAAATCTGGTTAAAGTTAAATAATAATAGTAGAATATAAAGGTGTTAAAACATTAAATAAATGCTGTACTAAAATAAATGTGCATAAAACGTCATGATTATGTTAATTATACAATTACGTTAAAATTTGTTATTTATCAACTATGCATAAAAATATAATGAAGATAGTAGACTATCTATTTATTTATGTCTATTAAAAGCTAATGATACCTGCAGATGTCGGCCTTGTTTTCCACGGAGCAAATTGCCTTTTGACGGTAATCATAGCTATATATTATTTTAAAATACTTCTCGAGAATTGATCATTTTTGTTATTGCCCTAAACTATACCATAATAACTACAAGCTTGCAATGTTGTGATTAAACAATTTACTATAATAGCAAGCATGTTCGTCATAGTTGTTGCACAAACATTTAGGGTGCCGCCGCCGCCGAGACAGTGATCTTGCGACGGTCCGAGCTGCCTCCGTTTAATGGATTGCAGTGTAATTTGGATTGCAGTGGGATACGCACCCGAGAACAGTGTTTAAGTGTTGTGATGAAATGTGCAAGTGAACGATGAATTGTGGTGTCTATAGTGTCGTGAGTCTGAAACAATTTGAACATACAATCCATAATATAGGTATGTAAGAGTTATACGGATTGTCAAAATCACTGTGGCTGGCGGCGGTCCCAATTAAGTTTTTTATGCACCTGTTTCTAACGCTATGTATTGTCCTTTTGTATGTCATCTTATAACAGACTATACGCCTATTTTCGCACGAACGCTTTTTCAACGCACACCAAAAACCGTTTAAATAGAACAAATGCATTTCCATGTATCTGTTCAAATGCGGCACTTTTTAAAAAAACGCTCGTGCAAATTCAGGCTTAACAAAAATACGTGTTAACAAACTGATGAAAAGGGTCATGGTCAAAAGATCTATGTTCGGGTTAAATAGTGTTTAGGGGTATTTAGAAGTACAATTAAACAAATTACAACACATTTTATTACTGTTGGTCTGTATCTGTCTCACTCTCACTTCAGGGAATGCTTCCTGCTTCCATGTAAACTAGAAATTGCAATAAAATACAATATGTTATACTAAAATAATTTTTAGTAGAAAACAGTTTTTTTTTTAAATTGCTATTTTTTAAGAAAATTATTTTTTCCGTGTAATGTAAGAAATAATGTAGTAAGTGTTATACCATTTTAGAATCCATATTAAATGCGCCAACTTTTTACGCGTCCTGTCACACTAACGTAGTACACTTTTTTTTAGTACAGTCAGTTAAAGTAGCGAGAAGAATTAAGTTTTCCGTTACGGTTCGGATAAATATGACATTATCTTCTAATCTGTAACAGGTAGTGTTGGGATTTCATCCGGATAAAAACTCAAAATGGATAAATACTCATAATTTCTATCTTTTCGGCGTGATTTTTACCAAAAACGTGGATAAAAACTAGCTGTCATTTCATAAATGTAATTAATATAAACATGTTTTTTTTTATGAATAAACGAGATTGGAATAAAAGAAAAACAAAAATAAAATTATATCTAACATGCTTTGTTGATAAATTTAATGATGAAAACAACTTTTGAATGTATTAGGTTGTTCGGAAAGTCATTTCGTTTTTTCCCGATAGAGGATTTAATTGAATTTTTTGCACCCAAATTCTCACTTAAACCGTTTAATTATTATATGCTTTGAAAGCTCATATAACAAGGCTAGTTTGTGAAAAGTTTCAATTAATTCTACGTTATAGTTTTTGGTTGGTGCCCTTTTAAATATGGAGAGCGAAAAGCAAAATTTTCGACTTATTTCATGTTTTGCTACAGATAGGATAAAAATGCTGTTGAAGTCAGAAAGAAATAGACCGATGTGAATGGAGAAGGTGTATTGATAGTACGCCAGTGCCAGAACTGGTTCGCTAAATTTCCATCCGGCAATTTTTACGTCGAAGAGTTTTCAAGTTTTGAAGGCTGGTTGAAGCTGATAAATACAAAATAAAGTTTTGTCACTCGCCAATAGCTTTTACAGCTTGAATAGGATACAATGACATACCCAGACCTAGCACTATTGTCAGTATAGGCAGAATTGTCTATAATTTCCATCAAAAAAAACGAAATGACTTTCCAAACAACCCAATAAAATTATTAGGTACTTCTGCGTATGTATAGGTCTACCAGGATCTGATGGCAAAAAGGAAAAAAGAATTGACCCTAGCAATACTGGGGAAATTGAAGTAAATCGTTTCGATACTTTGTTTTCCTAATCATACGGGTTTTTATCCGTTTCGGATAAAAACTCGAGCTGTCAGCCCATCAATAGTAGCAGGTAGCTTAAAATTTTAAACAATAGTTTATACAAACGTTATTCAAGATTAGACAAAAAAAATAAAATCTAAAAAAGTAAATAGTTGTAGCTATTGGAGCTAAATAACTATAACAGGATGTAATTTTTTCAAAAACTTAGAAACTGCTATTTTTTAAAAACTATAAGAGATAGATTTTTTTCATTTTTCTGGTGCCTATTATGATTTGCTCTTCTCCGACTCCCGACTACCCGACTCTTTTCCGACGTCGACTTACCAAACATCCTGTATCCTCTATCTATATACCTAATCTTGCTATAAATAATGTAAGAAAGAAAAAAATGCAAATGTCACATTACTTTTACAGTGTGTTAGTTTAATACATAAAAATATATAACAATTTAAATATAAAAGCTTATTCGAAGTGGTCTCCTTTGGCTGCAATACAGTCCTTTAAACTTTCCATGGGAAAATTCTTCTCTGCCAATTGTATGGACTCCAAATTATCATTGCGTTTAGAGCAAGCCATACTCTCTAAAACTGACCATAAATCATAATCCTGCGGATTATGATCGGGACTGGAGGACGGCCACTCTTCAGCTCTGATAAAGTCCGAATCTTCGTTTCCAACCACGACTGCGTGGACCGAGCTTTATGACCCTGCGGCGAATACCAAAAGTGCCATACTTGATAATTGAACATGGTATTGTTAAGGGTCTTAACTACCTTATCAAGAATGTTATGGTTGTTCGGAAAGTCATTTCGTTTTTTTGATGGAAATTATAGACAATTCTGCCTATACTGACAATAGTGCTAGGTCTGGGTATGTCATTGTATCCCATTCAAGCTGTAGAAGCTATTGGCGAGTGACAAAACTGTATTTTGTATTTATCAGCTTCAACCAGCCTTCAACCAGCCTTCAAAACTTGAAAACTCTTCGACGTAAAAATTGCCGGATGGAAATTTAGCGAACCAGTTCTGGCACTGGCGTACTGTCAACACACCTTCTCCATTCACATCGGTCTATTTCTTTCTGACTTCAACAGCATTTTTATCCTTTCTGTAGCAAAACATAAAATAAGTCGAAAATTTTGCTTTTCGCTCTCCATATTTAAAAGGGCACCAACCAAAAACTATAACGTCGAATTAATTGAAACTTTTCACAAACTAGCCTTGTTATATGAGCTTTCAAAGCATATAATAATTAAACGGCTTAAGTGAGAATTTAGGTGCAAAAAATTCAATTAAATCCTCTATCGGGAAAAAACGAAATGACTCTCCGAACGACCTAATATCTTTATACACTTGTACCGATGTTTTGATACCTTTTTCACATAAATATGGCTCAGTCACTCCTTCATAACTAACTATCCATCAAACCGTCTTTGAAGTCGGATAATGCTCACGTTGCACTATGCCCTATCTAACAGTGGTAGAGCCCGGATTAAGATCTTCGCACGAATTGTCCGGCTCGCCCGGTGAAATACCATGACCACAAAGAAGACAGGCGTGAAATGGAAGCAATTTCGTGTTTCGTCTGAAGAGTGTGGTGCCGGAGGACTAATTTGTAATCCGCTTTCCCTTCCTATCCTTTTCCTATAGGGAAATGTTGGGAAGAGGAAGTGGATTTTCCGGGGGGGAGACGCTTAGGGAGAGAAATTATCCTCTTGCTGTGCGTCTCCTCCGAATATTATGGGTAGGCAACGCATCTCCATATGTAGATTCTATGGGCAGCGGTCGCTTCGCTATTTCAGCGAATTAAGGTGCCGGCTTGCTCGTTTGCCACTTTTTAATATAAAAAAAATGCCGACTAATTGGAAAACTTTCTTAGAGCCTCGAGCATATAACTACGGTCATTTTGTTTGTTAAAATATTGCTTAATTGTAAAAAAATGTCTCATCCGTAAACAACATTTTACTTCGACCTCCCTTTGCGTGTACCGCTTCAGTAGTTAATTTATTAGATTACCCTCTATTCAAACGAATAGGGGGTAAAATCGAAATACTAACTAATTACTTTCAAAAATGAAATTATCAGTTAAGAAATGACCAGTGCGTCCCTTATAGTCTTATAGTCCCAGATCATCTTAGTCAGTCATCTTTTAAAATACGCGACAAGGTTCTAGGTGCTATCTTCATCTCCCGAGATAAAATCTTTTGCTTTTGGCCAGGATTTCTTCGAATTCTTTCTCTTACTGCTTTGACCACCTTTTTCGTACGAACACTACGTGGACGGCCAGATATTTTTCTGTTACAAATAGAGGAGGTCCCATTGTACTTATTAATCCCGATACACAAAAATTTGACTGATACCATGTTTAGAGAGAGTTTTAAAAATTTGGCTACATACCTACTTTGTGTAATACTCGTATAATCACAGCAATTCGGTTCTCTTTATCACCCCAATCCATTTTAATATCGCAAAATATTGTACAATGTATTGGCGCCAAAACGAGAAAACACCAGAAACAATCATATAAAAATAAGAAATCCCACTTTAACAGTAATTATGGCCAGGCTAAATAAGTTTATGAACATGAATTGTTGTTCGTTAGTCTCGCTAAAACCCGAAAACGACTGAACGGATTTATCGTATCTTGGTCTTGAAATGATCGTGGAGGTCTAGGAAAAGGTAAAAAAAAAAATCAAATAATGTCGCGTTTCGAAACTCAACAAAATGAATCGAGAACGCGACAAAATTGCATAGCCACAAAATACATTTTATACAAAAGTTTAGCGCTTCCTTACATAGTATAGTATAGTATATCCTCCTGAGTCCTGAGAAAAATAAAACAAACTTGTCACTATGACCGAATGGTATGGTATTATAAAGAACATAATTTTTTTCATAAGTGAGTCCTGAACTTTAGGTGCAGTTTAAATCTACTTTTGATTGTGTCAGCTATTTTTGCTAGAACAAACGTTTTTATATTTATGGTGAGCTTACTAAATCATATTCCTAAAAAAATTAATTATTTGTTCTTTTTCTAGAACACTCAGTCTAAATTACATTTATACTTGATTCTGTGCCTTGCAATATTAATATGCTTTTATAGTTTTTTTTTTTGCCTCGAAATCGTTATAATAGCTAGCCAAATAATTAATTCATTGAAATCAATTATCGTGTATTCAAACCTTTATTTTTTAACTATTTCTATCAAATAATCAGCTATGTTACTCATGGCACTAATATGACAAAAAATTCGGCAATAGCTTGTTTGAATGCACCAAGTTGTGAAATCTTCTGTAAACGTTCGCCCTGCTTTTTCTAATTTTCTTTGAATTTCAAAATCTTCAGCTTCAGACTGAGAACCTTCATAACTCTCTTCAATATGGGAATTTACAATGTCTTCAGGCTCTGGGATGTTGGATATTCATCGTCTTCTTCAACTTCAGAATCGTCAAGGATTGCATGATTTTTTTTATCTACTATCAAAAAACAAAAATTATGGAAAATTATTCTATTTACAAATGATAAGCTGAGAACGAGCGTCCTTCTTGAAGTACAAATTGTCAAATTTAAACTTTTTCCAAATAAGTACGCATTATCTGCAAAACTTACTAGTTTCAGAAAATCTCTATTGCTATATAGGTTGCTAGGTAGGTATGTTTTTAATGTTATTAAAATTGTTGGACCTAACAAGTCTTTCATAAAATTTTAAATGTTCTAAACTTAATCCAACCCATATAGATTTTTTTTGTTGCAGTTTATCACTTTTATCGGTAACAAGGTTGCAGTATTCATAATCACCGTTAAATGTGACTAATTGATTACTTTTACCTCTCATTTTGCTGATTATCAATAATGGTTAAAAATTATGAAAAATATTCAATTAATTACCATTACCTTAACAAATATTTGGGTTAAGCGTATACGAATATAGTACCTGAAAAGACGTACATCATTATTTTTTATGAAGCTTAGTTTGTAGTTTATTAGAATTCGATTGAAAGTGACCTTAGTTAACTTACCTGTTTGTTTTTTTATCTTATTCAACATGTTCCAAAGGGGTTTTTTTTAACTTCAGGAAATGCATTTATGCACCTCTACGCCGGGCGTGCAATGGCGTAGAGAGTGTGGGACTCGTCGGCCACAGAAGGTGACCGTAATACCCACTAAAACCTGACGGCCCTCACACGTATTACGGCGGGGTCGTGGACAACTTGTTCTAAACCTAACCTAACCTATGGAGTTGGTACGCGGTTTTTAATTGACTTGAATTTAAATGAAACGATCTAAAAAAATCTTCTTAATTAGGAATGTAAATATAAAAACTTTTATATTAGTGAGATCTGCATATTTTTTTACTTTAGAAGCACTTCAATTAACAAGCAAGCGCAACGTCACAGCTCGCGAATAACAAAGAGTGCCGCAGCGAGTGCGTCCGTGCCCTGCAGTGACTGGCGGATAAAATATAATATAATTTGGTATCATCATACTTAATTTGGTAATGTGCATACATTTTTAGGTTGACTTGCAATATATTTGGGTATAAAGCACAAAAAAATTGAGGTTAAAATTAGGTGCTAATTTATCAATTTTGGTGTGAAAATATTTTTTTCGAGAAAGCGTGATTTAAATAGGTAGATGAATTGTAATTTAGGATATCATATGTTTGGTACAGTTTCATCTTTTTTTGTTCTTATTATATTTGTTTTGGGTAATTCAATTTGGTGCTACGTATATTTTTTTTGGTGGTCGTTTTATATTTTCCCATTTTGGTTTTTATAAAGTGAGCAAGGGACCCAGTAGGATAAATATAATATAAAACCATAACGCTTTTTATGTTTGTCCCTATATATGCTTGAATCTTTAAAACCACGGAACGGATTTTGATGCGGTTTTCAATTGTAGATAGAGTGATTCAGAAGGAAGGTTTTCATGTATAATACATTCACAATATAGTAGAGTAAACTGATAATTTAGTGGTTCTTAATATTATGTCGTAAACTAACACATTTTTAGCGCTAACATTGCAAACTCTGCAGTATTTAGTATCAGCATAATGCCGATTTGCACCCGTGCGAAGCCGGGGCGGGTCGCTAGTGTATTTATAAACGAGTAACAGTAAATTCTTGAGCAAAACTAATGCCTTAAGCAATCATTTTATTTTTTAAAGAATTTTTATCAAGTTCGAACTTAAAATCTTATGAGTTCTCAGCGAAGCATTAGGCTTTCTGCACATCCAACGTTTTACTCGCGTCCAACGAAAGCAGTATACGACCCCATACATGTTTAAACAAGCCCGCATACGGAGCGGTGCGTCTACGTATTGTAGGAGTTGCTCATCGTAATTTCCACAGGCGTACTAGAGGAATTTTGTTACTTCAAAAAAACTAGGTTTTTTTATTAATTTTCAAACTAAAAAAAGGTTGCAACCCCTTGTTTTACTTTAGAATTATTTAAAAACACTTTAATTCTACAGAGCGAGAAATAATTATTCGGTACTAGAATAACAGAAACACAAGGACAATGTACATCTAAGGAACTTTCGTATTTACGAAATAGATGCGAAAATAACACGGCAATATATTTTTTAAATCGGTCCAAATACTGGCATATACGGTTGATTCAATATCGAACGATCGATCTGACATTGTGACAATCCAAAATTTTATTCGATCTCCAGAGTAGTGACAATCGGTGTTTCAATAACAACAATCGAAAAACGCCAGATCATTTCAAAATTAGATTGACGTTTGAATTAACATCATTACCCCACGGCTTCATTAGACCGATCTCACGCAGAGAACGGACATACGCGCCGAAGCAAATTCTTAATATTTTCCTCGAACTCTATCTAACGTAGCCGCAGGGTTAGAAAAACATCAATTTCTGTTGACAACTGTCATATCATTTTCTTTTTCTTTTATATACTTTAAACAAATAGGTCTAACTTTCGATTCCAACTTACAGTTGTTATTATTTCATTACAATAAATTATTTGAATTAATTAAAGTTATTTAAGGTAATTAAAAAGGAAAAAGAAGTAATTTTATTATTTTAAATCTTACAATCCACGGCTGAATCTGCCGATTTTCATCCATTGACAATGACATCAAAGATAGGCTCATCAAAGATTTGTCAAAATGCAAAAAACGTTAATTGGAACCCAGCTACTATCACTTTCATACAGAGGACGATCCGGAAATCGTTAGAAATCCGATTCTGTCCTAAAATAGATTTGTCACGTTTTTCGATCGATCTAAGGTTCGAGAGGACGATTATTTAAACAGTATTTTAATAATTTGGATTACAAAATCAACTGACGGTTGACAAATACGGATTATGTTTGCATATTGAAACCGGCCGTTAGACATAATCGGCAGAAACATGTCAGCGGTTAAAAATGCATACATGTTCCTACAAAGATCATCCGCAGCTGCCGGCTTGGAAGTCAATATGGACAAGACTACGTATCTAATGGCAACAAAACACCAGGGCCCACAACCGACGTCAATAAACATTGAAAACAACACCTTTTCTAATGTCAATGCCTTTGTTTACTTGGGATCTTTTATAACTAACAACAACGATATATCGTTGGAGATCAGCAGAAGAATAACAGCGGCCAATAAATGTTTCTTTAGCCTTCCAAAATATTTTAACTCAAAAATTCTGTCTAGAAACATAAAAAATCTTCTGTATAAGACCCTGTTATGCCTAGTTGGGACTGTCTGAGTATTTTAGTAGAGTAGCAAGTAGCGAGTAACCAATACAGGGATGGGCGTTGTACAACGACATAGTTAAATCAACCGTTGACAGTTTTTCCGTCAAATAATTAAATTCAACGTATATCTACACAGGAAGTCACTGGTCGGTTTTTTTTTGCCGCTGGTCTTTGGTCTTTCTTTATGGAATATATGCTTAACTTGTTAACAAAAATAACTAGTTCTTCTCTACAAGTTGGCAAAAGCAAATTAACCGTTTCGTTTCGTTAACGCGAAAAGCGATAACGACTCACCATCCCTACTCCAATCCCCACTCCAAATAGTTGTCGCAGTACTGCACTGTACGCAAGTGTGTGATGTTTTGGAAAATGAACACGTAGAACTAGCTCTCGCTCGCGGTTTATAGAAATCTTACTGAGTAGCCTATGTGTTCACACAAATGTCTCTGTGTTTCCCTGAAAGTCTCGAATTGTAAACTTTAAATTGTATTTCCCGCGCGGCGATCGATCTCACTCGTTCACCCAAAGTTGGCGCTGTAACGATATTATTTGTTTACCCAATTAATTTGTTTGAGAAAATACATTACCAAAACCGAAACGAAAACACTACAAAATACGAATTCATTATAAATTATAATTAATGTGTTGTTTAAACGTTTTACTTAAAAAATAATTTGGACGTTTTAATAAAAATAATATAAATATTTTTATTGGGTTGTTCGGAAAGTCATTTCGTTTTTTTTGTGGAACATGAAAGACAGTTTTCGTATAATGAATAAATATTTTATTAAATTATATATTGGCCATTCTGGTCCAACACCTTTTGCCATCTTTCTGGCAGTAACATAATTCCCCTCTCATAAAAGTTTTGGTCCTTGCTGGCAAAAAACTGGTTCAGGTGGTTTTTGACATCTTCATTTGAGGTAAAGGTTTTGCCATCCAAAAAATTTTACAGAGACCGGAACAAATAGTAGTCGGAAGGCGAAAGAATATGGTGGATGTTGCAGTACGTCCCATTCAAGCTGTAAAAGTTTTTGGCGAGTGACCAAACTTGTGTGAGGTCTCGCATTATCCTGGTGGAACACTACACCCTTCTTGTTGATTAATTTGGGCCTCTTCTCTTTAAGTGAATCATTCAATTTGTCCAGTTGATGACAATAGACTTCTGAATTAATCGTTGTATTGTCCGGCAATAGCTAAAAAAAAACGATTCCTTTGACATCCCACCAAACGGACAGCATCACCTTTTTATGGTGAATGTTGGCTTTTGACACGCTTTGAGCCGGTTCATCTTTTCTGTTCCATGACCTCTTGCGTTTAACATTGTTGTATACAACCCATTTTTCGTCCCCAGTAATAATCCGCTTCAAAAATGGATCATTTTCTTGACGTTTGAGGAGCGAATCACACGCGTCAACGCGACGACACAAATTTCGCTCCGTAAGGACACGGGGCACCCACATAGCTTCGAGGTTAAACCCATGCCTTTCAAATGGCCATAAACAGTCGAATTCGACAAATTTAATCTCTCACCGATCTCTCGTGTGGTTATTCGCCGATTTGCATCAACTAATTCCTTTATCGCATCTTTGTCAGCTTCGACCGGCCTTCCAGACCATGGTGCATCTTCGACATCAAAATTACCGGATCGAAATTTTGCAAACCAGTTCTGGCACTGGCGTACTGTTAACACGCCTTCTCCATACACATCCGTCATTTTTTTCTCGCTTGGACAGCATTTTTACCTTTTCTGAAGTAATAAGTAAAATATGACGAAAATGCTGCTTATTGCTCTCCATATTTAAAAGGGCACCAACCAAAACCTACTGTGTAGAATTAATAGAACTTTTTCACACACAAGCCTTGCAATATCAGCTCTCAAGACATATAATGGTTATGCGGCTTAAGTGTGAAGTTGGTTTCGAAAAAACGTAATTAAGTCCTCTGACGGGAAAAAACGAAATTACCGAACAACCCAATATTTATCCAAACCCTGTTCACAAAATATTTTAAAAATTGAATTACCAATTTTAACAACATGTTTAATATTTTTCTACATCCTGGTATGCAGGCTGTTTTATTTGCTTGATATTCCACAAGCATTAATGTTCCACATATTTGGAGACATATTTTAAAGTAGTTTCCTCGCTCCACCGACACGTCATGTTAACGACAAAGCGGAAAACTAATGAACTCGCCAAAACAAGCTGTTCGGAACGCTACTTGCCGTAAAAATAGAGTAAAATGGATTGACTCGACTAAAACGTTTTTATAGCCTACTCGACTAAAATGTTGTTGTTCGCACAAGGTTTTACGTGCTACTCTACTAAAATATAATCTGGCGTGAACAACTGCTACAATCCTACTTGACTAAAATTTTGCTGTTAGCACACGTTTTTTACTAAAATACTTGCTACTTCACTAAAATACTGTCCTAGTCCGAACAAAGCTTTACGCCCTATATTAATTAACATACGGATCAGAATGCTGGGTTTTAAGTATGAAAGATGAGGAGCGCTTACTAGTGTTCGCGCGTAAGGATACTGCGTCGCATTTATGGTGCTGTTTTCATTGACGAACATTGTCGGACATGCTACAACCACGAGCTGTACCAAATATATAAAGAGCCAAATATAATCAAGGCCA
>QDHC01000296.1:0-11783 GCA_013186455.1 Papilio dardanus tibullus | reverse complement strand
ATGTGCACGACAATATCAAATTAATTAAATTCGATATTTTTTTGGTGTCATATTAATCCGCATAGACTACACTTATTATAAATGTCTCAATTATTATAAATTCTTCTTTACATTAATGGTAATGTTAATGTAATGAAGATTTTTTTTCGGTCCGAAAACGGTTTTACAAATATTATGCGATTTCTGAAAATGTTTTTGAAAATAGAATATCGATAAACAAAATTAACTTCAGGTTCATCTCTACGTATATTGCGTACATTTGTAAAATGCTTGGTCCACGGAGCCAAGTTGTCATATATTTATGACCGTGGACGTCGTCATCACAGGGATAGTGTTCCATAACTTATTGTTCGATCTATTTTATTGAATTTAAAATTTTTAATCTAATTTTTAATCTACTGCTTTTAAAGTCTAGATTATGACATTTATTGTGACTTTCGTAGATAGTAGGACTATACATAAAAAGAATATTACATTTGAGAGAGTTTTTTATTAGATAGTCGTTAAAATAAATAAATATATTGCACGTTATCGACATGACTGCTCCAAGCACTGTTGATATTTTAGTGATTTCTTACGAATTTGAGCCTTGGCTCACAGGGCACATTTTTGCTATTTTGGCTTGGCATACAATGGGTTAATATACTCAGATACCTGCTATACCAAGAACTTGCCCTTAAAACTATTGTTTTTTATCTGAAGTGCACAACTTGAACCGGTTGCGCGGCATTTTGCACACCGTAAAATCTTATTCAGTTTTTACTCTGATGGAGTGGAAAGAAAGTGTTTTATTTTATTCCATGTACGGCTATTTATATATTATCTCTATGCCTAATAAATATAGAGACAGAAAAAATGTGTTCGCTGGCTGTGTTAATCATATATTCCCCAAGACAATGCGGGAACCCTACTTACAATAAATAATCCAAGTTTATAATAAATAGGTTTGGGAATAAGTCTTTTCGCATACAGAATGTATGAACTTGTAATAAAATTTAAATAAATTTTATTACTAGATACAACTGGCATTGCCAAAGGGCAATACCATTTGTATCTGGCTGGTTTTGATATCATTAAAAAGTTTTAATTGTAAAGAAAACAATTCCAAATTCTAATTAGGCAAAACGTGTGATTTTCATTTGTTTTTCTTAATGTTAAAATTAGTCAATCTATTAAAGAAAATTTTAAAATTTTACTACAAAAAAGCTAAAAATGCAACACCAGCCGCGAAAAATAATGTAATGTTTATGGACCTAATGCAGTATCTGTGAGAGTAGCGCAAAGGACTTGTCTAATATTTGTATGAGAGCTGGTACCGTGAATTAACAGAATTCGGACCAAGTTAAATTGGTCTATAAAAAAGTAAAGTAATTTATCACACACACAAAACAATTTTAGACACCGCTGTTTTTTTTTTGTAATTGACCTCAAAGTTATTTAACCTAATGGCAGCCACGGTCATAAATAAATAGTAGACAAACGACGGCGAGCTCTGTGAGCCGCGGTCTTCTATTTATGAGAAAAAACATGCCCTCGTAAAACACGAAATACACGTAATAATCAGCGTTTTTTGGTCATTTTAATCATCAAACCTAAAAGTTTATAGCCCACACTATATGTAGACTTATATAAAAAAAGTATGTCGTATTTTTTGACTTAAAACAATATATTTAAATGGACGAAATGAAATGTTAAAAAAGGACGTGCCCACGGAGCCATGATCTTGTATTTGTTTTTTTTTTTATAAAAAAATGGCAAACGAGCAAGCGGCCACCTTGGTTCACTAAAATAGCCAAGTGACCACTGCCCTAGACATCTGTAATTGCAGATACGTTGCCTACTTTTAATCTACGAAGGAGGAGACGCACAGCAAGATAATATTTCCTCTTCCTGTACGTCCCCTCCCCCGCCAAATCTGCTTCCCCTTCCCATCATTTCTTTATAAGACAAGGATAGGAAGGAAAATAGACTAAAATTAGGCCTCTGGCACCACACTCATCAGGCGAAACACGTAATTGCTTCCATTTCACGCCTGTCTTCTGTGTGGTCGCGGTATTTCACCGGACGAGCCGGTCAATTCGTGCGAAGATGTTAAAGCGGGCTCTACTACTGTCAAAATTGTCATTTGTAACAAAATTTTGACTTTATGACAGCTAGTGATGCGAAACATGATATATTGGATTACTCGAAAATTATTCATATTACATCCATATATGTGCATGTGTGTATGTAATATAGAAATGAAATTTTTACTATTCATACACGTGATGTATTGTCGAGCGAAATTTTGGCCGTCTGTCTGTCCTCATCCCTCGTTTGTTCTGGGATAACTTAGAATTGGCTAAACGAATTTTTATGGAACTTTTACTGAGACGTGTCTGATATGTGCGAGCATACTATATGATACATTTTACTCGCGAGGTAAAAAAAAAATGAGACCAGCACCTTAGTCAGCAAAAAATAACCTGTAATCATATTCTTGCAAGCATCACATGCCTTCCAGTGAAAGTCCCGTCAAAATCAGCCCGGCCTTTTCGGTACCCGGTACCCGGAACATAATCGAGTGCCGACGAGAGTGACAAAATATTTATAAAGCGTATATTCATAAGAGGGTCGGAGCGGCTCAGGGATTTAGCTCTTGTCTTGTAAACTGCAGGTCCCGAGTTCGAATCCCGCCATGTACCAATGTGGTTTTTGTTTATTGAATTTTCATTACATACATTTACCTGACCCTCTTAGGTGAAGGAAAACATCGTGATGCAACCTGCACATATCGGCGCAGAAAATCAAAGATATGTGTATTCACGCAAAACATGCGCTAGTCGTGGAGTTGCGGAAAATGGAGCCCATCATGGGTCGAAACCTTTAAACCTTTTAATATTTAAAATACTAGATTTTCGTTTTCGTTATAGTAACGCCAATACATGAAGTGTGAGTACCAACTTTATTTAATGTACGATAGATAAATGCCGTATAAAGACTTCATAAACTAGTATTTATAAAAACACGTCCTTGTTCAAGAGCGAATACTTGAAATAGTCTGTCTTGAATAATGACGTGTTTTATCATATAATTTTATGAAACCTATATATTTAAGTGCTATTTACTTATTTGTTTTTATTTTTTTAGTAAATTCTTCTTTACATTAACGGCAATGTTAATGTAATGAAGAATTTCGTTCGAAAACAGTTCTTTTCGCAAACGGTTTTACAATTATTATGCGATCTCTGACAATTGTTTTGAGAATAGAATGTCGATAAACAAAATTAACTTCAGGTTCATCTTTAGGTATATAGCATGCATTTTTAAAGTGCTTGGTCCAGGGAGCCAAGTTGTCACATATTTATGACCGCGAGATCGTCATCACAGGGATAGTGTTGTTCCACAACATATTGTTCGATCTATTTTATTGAATTTAAAATTTGTATCTGTACTGCTTTTAAAGTCTAGATTGTCATAATCTATATATCTGTATTTTTTTCTACAATGTGGTTGTGGAAGATTGCAATGTAATTATTTTATTCTAACGATTATCGAAAACGCATGAAAGGTATTAAAGATAACAAAATATTGTATTTTAAATATTTATAATTTTTTACTTTATTGTAGGCTGTACGAACTGATTCCCAATCTTAGCCAATTTATTAAAGACACATAAATTAAGTAACTATATTTTTTTTTATTGTAAATATTGAAACGGACTTGACTATAATTAGTTTTAGATGTGCAATAAAATCATAAAAGTATGTTATTAATATTTCGTAGCATGTCCTTTAGCAGCAATGGCAGGCCGACACCGCCTAGGCATTGAAGCAATCAAATGATTGCAGACTTCGATCAATATCTGCTCCCTGGGAGAGAAGCACCTTGTTTGAGCAACGTAAGCCGATGGTATGCTGAATTTGAAAGAGGTTGAGTTTCTTTACCTTTCGAATTTCGTGAAGGTCGGCCTTAAACTGACGTCTACGAAAATAATGTGGCTACTGTTAAGCGGTTAATTGAAGAAAACCCGCGGATTAACTATGAGACGAATCCAGGACTATTCGGGATTGCTATGAGCCAAATTCAGAAAATTTTACAGGAAGAATTGAGAGTTTGGAAACTTTGTTGTCGGTGGATCCCTCATGGACTGACAGCGGAACAGAAGCAGACTCGCGTGGAAAGGTGCTAACAGAATCTACTGAAGTACGACCACGGTTATTCTAAAACTGTTAAGACATTATCACGAGAGACGAAACATAGATTTATTGTTTTGAACCCGAATAAAAAACATCAGTCTTGTGAATGAGTGTTTGAAAATGAAAACAGGCCAACAAAAGTGAGGCAGGCGAGAAACGTTAGTAAAATATTATCGCGTTTTTTTTCTCAGCTACGGGTCCCATCTGTACAATTCTTCCGACAAAGTACAACCATCCGGCTCATACTTCCGACCTAGCACCCTGTAGTTTCTGTATTTTCCTTAAAATTAAAGATTTGATGAGAGGTTTCACTTTTACCGACACCGAAGAGGCAGTGATAGCGTTCAATTAGCACCTAAAAAACATTCCTCCAGATCTGTGCTTGAAAAATGGTTCGATCGCATAAAAAAATGTTTAAAATGTAAAGGAGAGTATTTTGAAAAGCAGTAAACATAATAGATTGCTTTATAACATGTTGTTTTTTTAAGTTACGCAAAACTTTTAGTGTGGCCTACGTATAATAACTTTAACGAGAATATGTCCTTAAAATGAGTAAGCTCGTAAGACCAATTCCAACTTTCATTATCGACTACTGCATTTGTTCCTGGGGAGGAGCCTGCAAAACATACATACTGGAAGCAAAACGAGCCCAACGAGCACTACTTAAAGTTATTTTAAAACTCCCATTTACATACCCCACCACTGAGCTTTATCAAAAATCTAAAATAATGAGTTAGGAAAACCTATATTTACGAATCTATCATGAACTATCACCGAAATGGGAACATACCGAGTAACATAAATAAGAGGAACCACATATGCCCATTGCCATTAGTTAAAGGGTCAATGGCAAGAAAACGATTTTACTTTCAAGTGCCAAGATTATACAATAATCTTAACAAAAAACAAAAGATATATAAATTAAACTCTTTCAGATTAAAAAAATGGCTTGACAACCTAGACTTTGGAGAATGTGAAAACCTTATTACCGTTGAAGATTGACTCATGTACACTTTAATTTAAAACATAAACTGCGACTGTTTTTCTCACACACTCACTCACATACATTTTCACCCAAACTTATACACTTACACACTCGCAATCCCATACATTTACTCTCACCACTACTCAAACTTCTCAATCACAATGTATAATTAGAATTTTGGGGAATGGGATTGGGTTTCGAAACACAGGGCCCTATGCCCTAGCTCGAGACCCAAGGTCTCAATAAACTGTAATTTGTGAATTGTGATATGCAAATAAAAGATTATTATATATACGCCTTTTCGACAGTGTAACCGACATGGTCTGAAAGTAAAAAAATCTCGTCAAGATAAACGTCCAAGTCACGAACAGAGTGCAGGTTTTGGGTATTTCCACGTTGTTAAACTCGTATCCATGTACTATATATAGAGCGGGGCTTACGGATACGGAAGTAGATCGGAAACATCAAATTTGATTAAAAATGTTTTATATTACTTAAGTAATTACAATTTCCTATTTTCTCTCTAAAGTAGATTTTGTTTCAAAAACATCACAGACGATTTGGTTTGCGACAGAAGTTGCGACATAATTTTGTGGTACAGGAACTAGTGGTGTAGTAACAAAGAACAATAAAATGAACTAGTACGAATAAGATGCCACTTTTAATGGTATTTATGTTCCTGTTTATGCACGTGGAAGTACCAGTGTTAATAACTAACAATTCACCTTACCCTGCGGTTTAAGGAATTCAATAAATTATTTCAATACTGGTTCTATTAAAACATAAACAATATTTAATTTTATCCATAATTTTGTTTTTTTTTTATTAAAATTGAAGCATAATAAAATGAAAAGCAGAGGACGACTTAAATATGAATCGAAAGATGTCGTAGATTTATGTAGACGTTGCAAAACCTTGATACGTAGTCATTTGGATGAAAATATTGGGTTGTTCGGAAAGTCATTTCGTTTTTTTGATGAAAATTATAGACAATTCTGTCTATAGAGACAAAAGTGCTAGGTCTGGGTATGTCATTGTATCCCATTACAGCTGTAGAAGCTATTGACGAGTGACAAAACTTTATTTGGTATTTATCAGCTTTAACCAGCCTTCAAAACTTGATCCATCTTCGACATAAAAATTGCCGGATGGAAATTTAGCGAACCAGATCTGGCACTGGCGTACTGTCAACACACCTTCTCCATTCACGTCGGTCAATTTCTTTCTGACTTCAACAGCATTTTTATCCTTTCTGTAGCAAAACATAAAATAAGTCGAAATTGTTGCCTTTCGCTCTCCATATTTAAAAGGGCACCAACCAAAAACTATAACGTAGAATTTATTGAAACTTTTCACAAACTAGCCTTGTTATATGAGCTTTCAAAACATATAATAATTAAACAGCTTAAGTAAGAATTTGGGTGCAAAAAATTCAATTAAATCCTCTATCGGGAAAAAACGAAATGACTTTCCGAACAACCTAATAAAAGGGTAAACTCTAAAATTTTAACAACCTAAAGTAAATGTACTGAAAATTGATAATTTGGTGTTTGACTTGTTATAGTAAAATTCTGTTATTTGTATTTAAAATTAAAATCAGTGATTTCTATTCATAATACTTTTTTATGATTATTATTTTATGGCATTTAACGGCGGTGCGCGCTCATCGTTGGTCACTTTTCTTACGTGTTTTGTTAATAGAGTGTATTATTTAACGGAGGTTTAGTATGGAACCAGCACTTTTGAATCGAAAATTATTACCATAACTACTTTCTGTTATAAAACATACTTTCTATTGTCTAATTTTCTAATTGATTTTTGAATTATTTATTTAATTATGACGGTTCTCAATGACTGGTATCAAAATTGATCGATTTCCGGTAATTGATACCCCTTTTTAATTATTTAGCACTCAGGTAAAAAAAAAAATTCTTGTTTTTTTATTTTTTATCTAGATTACTTATTTTTTTAAGAATTTTTAAATCCATTGGAACTATTCAAAGACAGGATTATATTTAAAGATATATTAAGCTATAGATGAGCATTCGAAGCCTAAAAGTGCGGCATTTTAGTTGACCTCCAGAGGTCTCTTTTTAGGAAATTTCCCCAGTGTTGTTGTGCAGCTAAGTTAGTAACAAATCGATCCACAGCCAAAAATGCAATACCGATTTTCACGAACAGATATTAAATGTGACAATTTTTTTTTATTATTACACTAAATTTAGAGAATTTGTTAGTTTTTTGCTTTAATTTATTGATTAATGAAAATTTTTGAACATAACACGAAATTGTTATGTCAACGTCTGATTGACATGTATCATAAAGAAATTAAAACTTTCGACTTTGCTCGAAATAATTGTTTGTGAATTGTTTAGAATTGGAAGTTATAAATAGGAACGATTTGTATTTTGGCAGGTCTTAAAGTAACTCATAAACTATTGGAACAGTATCAAACATTATTTCACCATTAGAAAAACTACATGCAAATTACAACATTTAAGATTAGGTTTCAAAATTGTTCTTCGATTGCTCAGAAGTACTTATTACTTACAACAAAATGTACTCAAGAACTATATTAAACAAAAAATATATATTTAATTTCTTGAAAATAACTTTATTTAATTACTAGCGGGCGCCCGTGACTTCGTCTGCGTAAAACCTTTATAAATTAAATTTGAAGAACTAATACAAACCCATATGCAAAAATTCCACACTCTAGGACTCGTATTTACGCCATGAAAAATATTTTTAGGTTCACATTTTGACCCCACTTTTTCCCCCAAAGATGAAATTTATAAAATTGCAAAGTTTTTATTCGTGCTAAGGAGAATTCTAATTTTCATGGAATTCATACAAAGTTTTTTTCGCGTTGCTCTATACCAACTTTGGGTTCTCATTTCGGACCCTTAGTGGTTGAATTTCATAATATTCTTTCTCAGTGTACTCCTACGTAGTAACAGAAACCCCTATGTAAAATTTCAAGTCTACAGGACTCGTACCTGCGATGTAACAAATATCTTGAAATTCGAACTTTGACCCCGCTTTCGAACTTTGACCCCCCCAAAATAAAAATTTGTAAAATTCTTGAATGACAATCTTATTTATTCATGCTAAAGACAATTCCAAGTTTCATGCGATTCTGAATAAGGAATCACGTTGCTCAATACAAACTTTGGACCTCCAATTCGGACTCTTAGGGGTTGAATTTCGTAATTTCATTTCTCAGTGCACTTCAACATGTTAACAGAAAGACCCATATAAAATTTCAAGTCTCTAGAATAGTATCTACGCAGTTAAAAGTAATTTTAAATTCGAAATTTGACCCCTTTTTTGCCCCCAATGTAAACATTTAAAAAATTCTTGAATGCCAAAGTACTTATTCGTGCTGAAGAGCTCTCATTCCAATTTTCATATAATTCTGACAAAGGAATCTCTTCGCTCCCTACAAACTTTGAAGTTTGCCCCCCAAAGTAAAAAAATGTAAAATTCTTGAATGACAAAAGTATTTATTCGTGCTGAAGAGCTCTCATTCCAATTTTCATGGATTTCTGAAAAAGGAATCACGTTGCTCCCTACCAACTTTAAAGGTTGCCCCCCTTTTTTGCCCCCAAAGTAAAAAAAAAATGTAAAATTCTTGAATGGCAAAAGTATTTATTCCTGCTGAAGAGCTCTCATTCCAATTTTCATGGAATTCTGACAAAGGAATCACGTTGCTCCATACAAACTTTGATCCCCCATTTCGGACCCTTAGGGTTAATCGATTTGGAAACTGAAAAAAGTAATAAAGTTAAATTAAGTCTTTACATTTTTAAGTTTTTTTTATTACAGAAAAAGTTAGTTATTATACATTTTTATCACAGCTTTTCCATAAAAATGTATGTTGTCAGTTCTGTTATAATATAATTTTTGTAATTAATTCATAGCAGTTTTATGTCAGCGGCATTATTCTTTGGGATGATTCAGCAATATTATAAATAATGTCTTCTTCATCAGCTGTATGCGAGGATTCGTCATTTCGATTTGTTGTCAAGTTCTTATAGTAATCGTGTTTAAAAGATTTTCTTATATTAATGGTTTGAAATTCTGTATCTTCATTATAGTCACATTTGAATTGTATGAGATAGGGTTTGGACCTTTCTAACTTTATCCAGCGCATTTTAAGCCAATTTACTGGAAGGTTATTTTTATCTGTTTACCGATGCGATTTTGTTAGGAATATTATTGACAGGGAAAGAGCATCTTCCGCTGTTTAAAACCAAATAAGCGTCGATGCACGCCCAGAACAGATAGCGTTACCGAAACGATTTACATTTATGGAGTTAATCGAAATGGCTTCTGAAATAAATTACTTATTATTCAATGGCCAAAAAAAAAGCCATTTAACGGTGCTAATCTTTATTATTCCGGAAAGTTATTATAAATACAAAAAGTTATGATTATACCAAGTGCTTTGACATCAAATTTAAGATTTTTCAAAAAGTGGAGTTAGTCGATGTGTGCACTGAACGGCTCATATATAGATGACATTATCGAAAATGAATTTCAATAAACAACCATGTCTTAGCATTGCCACCTAATGAATGAGCCATAAAGTCATAAACAGGTACAACATGAGACGGTTTTCTTCACCAGGAAACAGGTCTTCTTGTACCATTGTCACCGAGCAAAACTCTGGGGAATTCACCTGCTTCCAACCTATTTTATATTCTTGATTCATGTACACTGGACCTCCATTTATATAGTGACAAATACATGTTATTCATGTAAGCATTGCAAGCTACCTGAAAAGTAATTGCATATCATTACAAGCTTTATTTAACTTGCAGTGTCTGTTCAGGTGGAAACTAAATTGTGACCCAGACATCTTCAATCAGTCGATCTGAAAATTGGTATGATAATATGCACATTATATAATAAACCTGCTTGTATGTTATGCTACGAGGGGCGTTCAATGTATTCTCGGTATAGGTATAAAAGAATAAGCGGAAAATTCTGAATAAAATTTATTTTTCAATGTAGTCCCCTATAATCTCAATACACTTGTTTGTCCTGAAAAGCAACTTTTCACAAAATATTTTTTTTCATGGCCTGAAAAATGTTAATTTATACTGCCTTCAACTCTTCATCGTCGAAAAAATGCTTTCCACGGAGGTCTTTTTTAAGATTAGGAAATAAAAAGTAATCAGTGGGGAATTGGTCCGGGCTGTAGGGTGGATGACTGATTTCTTCAAATCGGCACTCCTGCACAGCAGTCTTGGCAATACGCGCCTGGAGAGTTGGCGCGTTGTTGCTTCAAGACACCTGCGGTCAATTTTCTGCGTCTTTTTCTTTTCAATTACGCAGGGTGTATGCGTAAGATGCAGCAGTTATAATTTGACCTTTTTTGTGTACTCGATTAGCAAGATTCCCTTAGAATCTCAAAACACTGTGGCCATGAGCTTTCCTGCGGACGTACCGACTTTGAACTTCTTTGGTGGGTCGGTTTCTTTTCTGTGCCACTGCATAGACTCTTGCTTGCTCTCAGGGTCATAGTGATGAACCCACGTTTCATCACTAGTAACAATCCGATCGAAAATACTTTGCGGATTTTCACCACAGAGCCCCAAAAACTCCTTGCAACAGTCAACTCGCACTTGTTTCTGAAGCGCTGTGAGCATTCGCGGCTCCCACCTTGCACTGACCTTTGATAAATTCAGACGCCCACGAAGGATAGTGTGAATAGTTTTTTTTTTGTTTTCGCGGGGGAATGCGTTTACATATTAGACAATTAAATAAGATTAGCTAAGGCGATGTCTAGGCGGATGACGCGACATACGCATGAGCTGCAAGTTCTTAAATTTTCTATGTACTTCAAATAATTAAAGGTATATCGATCGAAATCCACCATTAAGTTCAGACTTCACAAAAAACCAGTTAACAAATTACGACAGAGGAGTTAATGACAGGGACTTAATAATTCAGACGAGGGGTCTCAGTGGACCAAGTTAAGTATCATAACAAGTAGCAGGAGCAGAGATATTCTGTATTTTGGAATCCAAATTTATGAATGTAGTAGTACCAAACGTTGAAAGTACAACAGTATTAACGCTAATTCTCGTTTCAATAAGTTATTCTGTACTTTGGAATCCAAATTTTTCAATGTACCAGTACCAAAAGTTGAAAGTACAACATTATTAACCCTAATTCTGGTTTCGGAATAAGAAAGAAAATATCGACCGAATGTAACTTCTTTTCTCATATTTTAATTAAATTTTTGAAGTATTTACTATAGTTTAATATTACAATATTAAACTTTAGTAAAGTTCATTAAAACTACGCGAAATAATCCTTTTCAGTACTCGAAAAAAACAAAAGAATTCTTGCAGGTTCCTACCATAACATTGTACCCAAAGAGATATTATACATAGAGGGATCACTCCATACTAATTTGACGTTAAAAAGCGTGCCAAAAAAGAAATTATTAAAAAAAAAACTTGCCAGTATCATGAAAAAATTTCCCAAGTTTGGGAAAATGTGTGTTTTTTTATTTTTAAAATAAACAGTAGAATAAACTAAAACATTAATTAAAACGGTAATTATCTTTTTTTAATTATTATTATTATTTTATTTAAAACAATTTA
>QDHC01000294.1:294928-307262 GCA_013186455.1 Papilio dardanus tibullus | reverse complement strand
AAGATTAAGAGTAGGCAACGCATCTGTAATTGCAGATGTCTATGGGCAGCGGTCGCTTCGCTATTTCAGTGAGTACAGTTGGCTGCTTGCTCGTTTGCCACTTAGTAATATAAAAAAAAATAGCAATAATGTAGGATTATAGGTAAACTATAAATGACCAAAAATTTACACATGTTGTTATTTTAATATAATAGTAAGTTTTCTGCGAGAACCAAAGCAAATATTTACTGAAAAATGTTTCCATTTCTATCACTTTCGTTTTGAGTCCTTCCGTATTGGGAAGCTGCACTCCCGAAATAGGCTATAGGTTTTAATTACGTGTGGATAAAATCGCGGGCAACAACTAGTAATAGATATTAAGTAATTATTTATATTAATTGCAAACTGGCAATCTTAGATTGAATTTAAGATATTATAATGATGAGTGGTGAGTAACGTGTTCAATGCAAACCCTATCATAATCAATCATAGTTAGAAAATCTCATTATACTTATAAAGATAAGGCTGTTTAAGTATAATATAGCCTAAACAAATAATTATCAAAATATTAAGCTGTAGCTAGAATTGTAACCTATAAATACACAACACAATATATTCTGTACAGTTGTTTCGTGTATAAAAAGTAATACTTATTGAGTGCGAAAAGCTTTAATAAATGATATTATAATCACTTAAATAAAAGTAAAAAATTATCAAAAGAATTGAACATCCCAAAAATCCTATCCACAGAAAGAGAACCAGTGACAGCTATACTGTGCTTAGCGCCTGTGAATAAATTTTAGCAATTGTTAAATTAGTCCTGTTACTAAAATAGCAGGCGCGTTTATTTTGAGTTTGAAAATGACTTATCTTTTTGAAGAATTCAGGGATAATATTTTAACTATCAGTTAGATAGTGATAAAACGTTTCATTGTCTTCACATCAGAGATAAGATAGTCTTAAATAGATGGATATTAATTAATGTTGGTTATAAAAATGGAAATGTTGGTCCTAAATCAAGTTATTCCGAGATAGTAACGTAAAAGAGCAAGTTAGAAGCTATTTACTTAATAAAGTGTCCAAATCAGTAAGGAAACAATTATCACATTAACACAAATCAAAACTAATTTCGGAATTCCCTCGGATTAGTATTATATTATCTGTGGTATCGGTTAAAATTTTAATCTATAATTCATTTCCATGTAAATCGTCTTGTATCATAATCAACATTGTGATCTTTATCGCTTGATATCCGACTGAACGTTAAGTAATCGCTCTATAATTATATATTACGGTAATATTCCGTTGCTGAAAGACAATGTTGAATTAAAACGTATATCTTAATAATATTAATATGATATGCGCATTTGGTGCAATGTTTGATTGAAGGTAGCTATCTTCGAAACGGCCCAAAGGATCTAGATGTTTTTTTGCGCAAATGTAAAACATAATCTTGAAGAACACATAAGTGTACTATGTTACAATATATTTAACGCGCAGACGGATTTCGCAGGCAATCTCTATTATAAACAGTGGCGAATTAAAGTACCAGAGCGCCCTGGGCGATCATTTTCTCCGCGCCCCTGTACCGGCCTTAAATGGGCGTCATCTATACAGGGTGACTCGGAAATTGACATTGACAAAACTACTGAATCTGTTACTACGTAAGCGAGCATTGAAAAAGGATTTTACGAAATTCAACCCCCAAGGGTCCGAAATAGGGGTCCAAAGTTTGTATGGAGAAACGTGATTCCTTTGTCAGAATT
Source organism: Papilio dardanus tibullus (assembly GCA_013186455.1). Lineage (NCBI taxonomy): Eukaryota > Metazoa > Arthropoda > Insecta > Lepidoptera > Papilionidae > Papilio > Papilio dardanus. The sequence continues at coordinate 305,517 of QDHC01000294.1, read as the reverse complement.
ACATGAACATTGGAATAAGTACTCTTCAGTACGAATTACACCTGTTCAGTGGTAGAGCCCGCTTTAACATCTTTGCACGAATTGTCCGGCTCGCCCCCTGACATACCACGACCACACAGAAGACAGGCGTCAAAATGGAAGCTATTCCATGTTTCGTCTGATAAGTGTGGTGCCGGAGGACTAAATTTAGTCCACTTTCCCTTCCTGTCTTTTCCTTATAAGGAATAGATGGGAACGGGAAGTAGATATCTACTTCCGCCATATGGCAGGGGAGGGGATGTATAGGAGGAGGAGTTTTTATCTTACTTTGCATCTACTCCTCCGTAGATTAAGGGTAGGCAACGCATCTGCAATTGCAGATATCTATGGGTAGCGGTCGCTTGGCTATTCCAACGAATCCAGGTGACCGCTTGCTCGTTTCCCACATTAAAAAAAACTGGGAGGTACTGCAATATCTCCAGAAGTGCCGAAGTCCCAAGAACAAACTGTCCTGTTAGATAGCATCATATTCGAGAGGGGTGCACATCCCCGAATCCCACTCGAATGGGCAGCGCATGGGAAGTTGTCAGATGGTACGACAGGCTATCTATATATAGCTAAATGGAGTCTCCTGCGAGATGGAATCAGTAATGGAAATGTAATAGCAGCCGAACGAAGATCACCGACAATGCCCGATGAAAACTTGTATATTTGAACATAGCACTTTGCATTGTAGTGTGAGAGAATCAAGGAGCTGCGATACTCGTGTCAACGTATTATCCATGGGAAATGGCAAAAAAACAAAGATCTCTATTAACCTAATGTTTCCAGTACTTCAGTCCTTGTGACATCCTTGGACCCTCGCAGTCACACTTGAGAATGGAGTCAAAAGTTTTTTTAGTGAATATATTTTTAAAAAATATTCTACCCCTAGCAAAAAGAAGTATGGGGTCCGCGAGTAAAAAAATTTGGGCACCACTNNGTGTGGTCGTGGTATGTCACCGGGCGAGCCGGACAATTCGTGCGAAGATGTTAAAGCGGGCTCTACAACTGTTGTAATTTATATAACTGTTCTAAGAGATTTAAATATTTAAATTTTTACTTTTTTAAAATTTTTATTTTTCGTTTAGGTCATTTTCCTTAAAAAAAATATATAGTACAGGTACTAAACAGTTTCTATACACATCAAAACATTGTTGCGGTCATTAGCATTAGTGGATAAATTACTTAAAATGCCTCTTTATGAAGTTAAAGATTTAACTAAGTAATCTTTATGAAATAAGCATATTTTTATATACTAAGAATGAAAATATAATTATGAAAATCGGACAAACAGAAGCAGAAAAAAATACATAGCGAGGAATTTCGAACCTCCTTATTTTGGAAGTCAGTTAAAAAGAAATATATAAAACAAAATATTTGATTTCAAATGATACTTATTTTGTAAACTTATTATAATAATTTCTTAAACATTATTATGATCCGTAAATCTTTTTTCCTATTTCCAAATAATTATTTACAGATATTGTAGTTTGAAGTCAGGAAGTTAATTGATTCCAGCTATTGTTAAATTTATCGATAAAGATAATTGTCATCTATTGCAGATTAATATCTGAATGTATTAATCGCTATGATTTTCTTTTATTTCTATTAATAGCTGATTGCGAAGCTGATATGATAAAACTTTTACTTATATAGTTAAGTCACAATTAAATATTTTAATTCAGTCGACGCAGATATGTTGCGGATAACGCAGATTATCCTTATAGTTTTAGCGACCAATTTGGTAAGTTTCTTTCTAAATATTTTTTTATATCAAATCCAAATATTTTTAACCCATTACCCTAGGGCTTCATTAGACCTAGTTCACGATAAAACCGGAGATTTAACTTCGGCATAAGGCCGTTTTTTGCGTCACATCGGTCTCATAATGACGTATTTTAAAACGCTAATTAAAATTTTATACCAACCATAGAACAAAAATAGTCTTTGTTAAAAATTGTTTGGATTTAAATTGTTTTAAATAAAATAATAATAATGAAAAACGATAATTAACATTTTAATGATTATTTTAGTTTATTCTATTGTTTATTTTAAAAATAAAAAAACACATTTTCCCAAACTTGTGAAGTTTTTTCATGATACTGGCAAGATTTTTCTTTTTTAATAATTTCTTTCTTGGCACGCATTTTAACGTCAAATTACTATGGAGCGCTCCCTCTATGTATAATATATCTTTGACAAGAAGGTTCTCAATTAATCGGTATGTTTTCTCTATTACTTCGTTTCAATATTAGATTCCTTTTAATTTCTTTCATTTAGTCAAAAGAATTTTCAGACGAATAAAGTAAGGTCTGTATCCTAGACCAAAGTACATCTCTGAGGATTAAAAAGTTAATTGTTAAAGAATTTTCAATTCTTAATTTATTAATTGCACAGAACTACAACTAAATTATATAGCATGTTAATATCGTTAGTCGTTTTATGAAAATGTATTGTAATCTAATATGTAGATGGTTCTTTAATAAATAATTAACTATCGTCATCACCCGCTCACTAAACGTCCCCACCGAGGGGCTCAGAGCCTACCCTGAGGGGTGACTAGGCCGTAGTCAACCACGCTGGCCAAGTGCGGGTTGGTTGACTTCACACATATCTTTGAATTTCATTGCCGATATGTGCAGGTTGCATCACGATGTTTCCTTCACCGTAAGAGAGAGAATAATTAACTATCGCAGTTCTTTATTCAGCCTTAGATTTTAGGAAGGTAATCGCTCTTCGCTTGATCTAACGTAAAATATAGTGTAATATAAAATGCTTCATTGTTCGACACTTTTTGCTAAATGAAAATATCGTAAGTGTATTTTCAACAGTCTACCGCGCGTCCGTTCAGGGGTGTCATTAAGTCACCACCGCGTGATTAGCCGCGTCGTGTAAATTATATTGCATTACTTAATTGAAAACTCTATAGTCACGATTACTTAATATTGCGTAAATCGTGACAATGTTAAAATTATGAAATGACGATTATCTCTGTATTATCCAATCCTTAGCTGATTTAGATGTTAGATTTTGTTAAATCCTAGCCGAAGATAATAAAACGATAATATTTATCCTTCTACTTAATACTTAAGTAATCTATATAAAAGTCAGAAACGGGTCTAATTAACTTGGGAAAACAAAGAAACAAAATTACAAAAGGATAAGCTTATAGTTTAAATTATGCTCGCGAACATAAGACTTGAATTTATTCGAAAATAAATTGTTATGTTTGTGTTGATGCAATGTTGAAGTTATCCGAAAAGTGACTAATCCTTTAAAACCGTCTTTTATTGTCATCAGGTCATACCCAGGAATAACCTACTCTAGACCTAGTAATAGTTCGACCCATGATGGGCTCCATTTTCCGCAACTCCACGATTAGCGCGTATTTTTCATGACTTGACAAGTATCTTTGAATTTCTTCGCCGATATGTGCAGGTTGCATCACGATGTTTTTCTTCACCGTAAGAGGGTCGGGTAAATATGTACATATGAAAATCGAAAATCGTAATACACATTGGGCGGGATTCGAACTCGGGACCTGCAGTTTACAAGTCAAGAGCTAAACCCCTGAGCCACTGTCGCTCATACTCTAGACCTAATATCTCTGGGTATACTCAAATTATAATAACCTTTTTTTTCTCTAGGTTGGCGGAAAATATATTAATCAAGACTATAATCAAGATGTCATCAGTGAAAGTAAGCACATATTTTATAAACATGCTAGACTAGTACTTAGTTAACTGCTAAGGTTTTAAAATTAGCAAATTAATCGCCACGACACGACACGACACGTAGTCCAAGGACAAAAAGGGAGGAAAGGGATCTGTCAGTCCACCAACTCCAATAACTGTCTAATAAAGCACTCCTTCGAAGACGTAGTCTTGCTTTTTTGCCCTCGGGTCGAGCCTCTTTGGTTTCTTATTGATATGATGCTTATATGCATTATCCATCAGTCGAGCCCCGGTGGGAGTCCGAATGGTACGCTCAGCCGGGTCAGTTCCCGCACCACGCGGCGCTGCGCATCACCACGCGGTACGGCTGGCCGCGTCTCTGCAGTGGCGCTCTCATCGACCGCCGCTGGGTGCTGACTGCAGCACATTGTGTTGCTGAGTAAGTACACATAGAAGGACTTTAATTTTTTTTTTCTAGTTTCATAGTACAATACAATTTTCTACTCCTTTCCTTACCAGTGCTGTGAGCGCCACAGTCCGTGTCGGCGGCATCATGGCCAGCGCTGGCGAGTATGTCGCGGAGACGCGGGAGTTCCACATTCACGAGCTGTTCAACACCTTGTTTCCCACCGCGCAAACAAACAACCTCGCCCTTTTGCGACTTAGTCCTGACGTCAATTTCTCACGTAAGTACATAGACACAAAAGATTGGCACTTGTATGTTCATTTCTTTAAGTCGCATTTGCACAAGACACAGAGCTATTTAAGCATAACTCAGTGGTCTAGTCTAACTAGTATAATCTTCTTTAGAGTTTAATCAGAGGAGGAAAGTTTACAGTTTATTCATTTGAGCGCCTGTAGATACTTAATAGTTAATCTTTCATTACAGCAAACATGCAAGCGATTCGTATTCAGGCATCATCTGAAGCTAACATGGAATTCAGTGATGTTAGAGTAAAAGCTAGCGGCTACAGAAGGAGAATACCTACAGGTTAGTTAGGAAACTTCATTCCGCTTATTATAAATCCATATCTTACCTACTCAATTTAAGGGCACGTTGTGTGATCTGTCTAACCACCACCGGTCCGCCGAAGACATACTGTTGCCGCGGTGTATTTATTGACAAAGTACCAAGGAAACTCACCTTAACGCTTAGTCTCATATAATCTGATTATCCAGGGCCAATCGAGCGACTGCATTGGCTGTACCTGAATGGCGTCACCAACGAAATTTGCCGGCGGATCTATGGCGTCCTTGTCAACGATGCCACTTTGTGTGCGAGCCAGGACGCAGTCACTATGAGCTCTCATTGCCTTGTGAGTGCACTGATATCCTTTTTCTACTATAAACTTTGATAGCACGCTTCCAATACTAAATAAAGATTATGTCGCGACGCTCGTCACCGTCTTCTTTACTTTCAATAACGACATTTAAAAAGTCTAATTGTAGTTCGTTAAGGATCAAACCAAGCTATTTCTCCGACGTTGGCTGCGGTTTACAGGCTCTTATTTAACAATTGCTTGCTTGTAACAATAAAACGTGCTCTCATGTACAGGATGATGAAGGTTCACCATTAGTCTATGAAGACAGAAATAACGCCACCGTATTGGTTGGTATCACATCATTCCTCGGCGTAGGACCTTGGCCATGCGGAGGTGGTATGCCTGCAGGTAAGGATATAACACAATTAAACTCCTGTAAATGGCACAGACCAACTTTATAAATGTAAGAAGTGGGCCTACATTTTATTGGCCAAATGAAAGAAGCTAAGTAATTAGGTACCTGTGCACTATAGTCACACAAAACGCCAGTAAAATAATTGTTTTCTGTTCAGGTTTCGTGCGTATTGGAGCCTATCATAATTGGCTCACAAAAGTCACTGGAGTTAACTTTGACGCGGTAGAGGAAACTACAACTACAACAACCACTACCACCACAACAACAACTACAACCACAGCCCCGACTACTACGACTACAACTGTTGCTCCGACCACTACGACAACAACTGCCTCTCCTACTACAACCACACCAGCACCCACAACTACTACAACTACTGCTCCATCGACTACCACAACGACCGTAGCACCTACGACTATTACCACAGAGACGACCAACGCCAGTACCACTGATTTCCCAACTACAATCACAACAGCCCCGACTACTATACAATTTAACACTACAACGAATGCACCTACGACTCCTACGACTGTTGCCCCTAACATCACTACTACTGAATCTATTAACACAACAATTACCGATGCTCCTACTACTACCACTACAACATCATCTCCAATCAACACTACTACTGTTGCTCCGACTACCACCACTACAACTGTTCCATCAAACACTACCACTAGTGCACCATCAACTACCACTGCTTATCCAACAAACACTACCAACTCGCCAACGATCACTACAACAACAGGAGCACCTAACACAACAACCGCTGCTCCAACAACCATCATTCCTTCAACACCGCCAGTCAACATCACCACTATTGCGCCAAACACGACAACAACTGCCCTGCCTACCATAACAACCACTTTCCCTACGACAATTAGTCCTCCCACTAACGTTACAACTCCCACTCCACCAACAACTGAAGAACCCGACTCTGAGTCGGATTCATCTGAGTCTGATGAAGATTGGGACTTGGACGATGATCCAGAACTCAATGAGCTTCGTAAGAAGTTGGAAGTGAAGGTCAAAGTCAAGGTCAAGCTGTCAAAGAATAAAAAGAAGTACAAGCATAAGCACGAACATAATCATACGATTACGAATTAATCTATATTCATTAACACATTAATGTAAATATGTTTAATGATGCTGCTTTATTAATTGTGAAATTCAAATGACTCATTTTATAGCACTTACTTGAATAAATTTTTATATCTAAATGTTCTTTGATTTATTACAATAGTTACAATACAACCCAAAAAGTACTACAAACGAAATCATTTTAACTGTTTGGATACCACCTTCAACTTTGATCACTAAAATCTTCAACCAAATGCCAAGCAGGATATAATAAATCATAAAATACGTAGTAGATGGTATATTTACAATGCACATTAAATTAAATAGCACTTACTTACGTTGATTTTATCAGAAAGATCCTATTAAATTTTCCGCAGTTTGAAGTCACTTTGAATAACGGTCGCAATTAATAGAAAGAGATACCAGAAGATAAAAATAGGATTGACGATAAGTACTAAATGGTGTAAATAAATGAAAGTGATATTAAGTATCTATGATAAAATGCCGAGATAATAATTAGACTGATTATACCTGATGATGACCACTAGAAGATCAATTCTATTAAAAGTTAGTTCGTACCAGTTAGGATGAAGCCATTTCCCAATAAATTATAATTATTACTGTTTCTAGTTAAAAAGGAAAACAAATAGAAATTAGAATTGGATAAAAACAAACACGAATAAATAGAATGAATAGTATTTATATTTAGATACGACACTGACACTTTCATAAAACTTTATGACGCTTATGACTATTTTATAATCTGTAGGAATTAGTCATAGATTCACAATTCCGCTCTATTCTTTATTTTTATTTTTCAGTTTATGTCAATTTACGTCATTCGTAGCAATCATGGATAAGTGTCTGATATAATTTTAAATTTATTTTTGTGTTAAAACCGAGCTTTTGAAATGAAATGGAGGAATCGAATGTGAACGGTAAGTTTTATTTTTAAATCTCATCTATTCGCGTACATCATAATTAAATTAAAGTTATATATTTCGATAGACTTGCAATTATTTTGAGTGGGCGATACTTGTTTTGTAGTAATAATTACCTTTTGTTTGGACCTGATTTCCTTATTACGATGAATTTGTAGTGTTAATTGTTATTGCAATATAGAATATACACTGCAATATTACGAGCGCCTTTAATAAGTTGGCATATTCAATTAATAAAATTTGCACTACAAAATGATCTAAATTACTTCCTTATTTTGTTTTCCATTGTGTGTATTTCTCAATTTAAAATGTAACCTTTGAATAATGTTTATGTACTCATTATTTGGTTACTCATTCTTAGTACATTTATTTTTATAATAAACAATGCTTTTGTTACCAGCACTTAACATAGCAACACTTTTAACATAACTTAGATGTGAGTCCTCTACTTAGTGAGTAAGCTTTAGCATAAAGTAATATAAAACATAGGATGTATGAGTTATAGGTAATTATACACAATTACAATATTATTCCATCATATTTTTAATTTATTAATCAATCAAATAAACTTAGTTATAAACAATAACTTAAAGTAAGTAAATTGGTCATTATGTATAATACTTAAAATAAAATAAAACACCATTTATTAACCAAGAAACAATAGAACACTACAACAATCAAAGTAATCAAACAAGTAAAGAAACAAAAAACATAGTTCCTGGTTAAAGGGGAAAGGCTCAGCTAATGCTGCCTCCAGCTTGTCACTGGGGGCCGCGCTGGTTTTCAGCCTACCCGTAATCTCTTAATTATTATTATTTATTTTTATTTATTGCTTTGGCGTCCCTGTCTTCGTAGTTAATATGACAACAGGTAATTTTGATTTAAATAGTGACACATACATTGATAAAAATGTCTTTAAAATCATTTCAAGGAAGAATAACCAGTGGACAATCCTATGCTTAATAGATGGGTAGTGAGGGAGTGAGTGGCATATAATATATATTATGCCACTAACTCACAATTAAAAAGAGATAATTATATCTACCTCACTTCACTGATATGTATATCTTTATATCTTTCATGATAGTTTTCTTATAAATTATATGAAACAACAAGTGACCGACTTCTGATTTGTCAGTCAGAGAGACGGAGCAAGAAAGATAATATTTAACAATTGTTTCATATTATGTTTGAGTCAAGAGTAGAGAAAGCATTTTTTTTGCTATATATTTAAAAAAATAATGTTAATACTGTACATACAATATCACATATCTAGTGTATCTTCATTTACATATTTAGTATATAATACATTTCACATAAAAAAACAAATTATATATAAAATAGTGCACCACCAGCTACGGAATCCCATGACTCAAGCAACTACTGATCAGGGCTGCAGAGAAAGGAACCTAGTCACTAAATGTGCAGCCTCTAAAATAACTGCCTTTTGTATTGCGCTCTTAATCCAACAGTTTAATATCTCATTTTTAAGATATTGGTTCTCTTTTGACTATATCTGTGTGATAATAATTGTTACAGAATCCCTCAAGTGTGCAGGGTGCCTTAATGATATTGGTGAAGATGACTATATATCTGCATTGGGACAGGACTGGCACAAAGACTGTTTTAGGTAAGATTTAAAAAAATATACAAAGAAACTTGAAAAAGAGCAGACAAGTTGCCTCGTCAGTTATTGTGAAAATTGTGCAACAAGGTAGCAAATATTACAAAGTGTGGTGAAAAAAGTATTTTTCCACAAACCTTTTGGACATTACGAAAAATTATTAATTATATTTTAAAAATCCCTTGATTACAATGTACCTGGGTAACCGAGAGTCCAAGAGACCGCGATATTAGTCTGACTTAATGAGGTTTCTCTCTAACCTGAGTTTTTCGCTTATGGAGGTAGCTCGTCGGTTCGCAAGTTTGACTGTATATGTTTTGATTAAAACATATTACTATCAAAAAACATATTTTTACAGGTGCTCGGTTTGTGATGCATCTCTATCAACTTGGTACTTTGAGAAGGCGGGCTTATTATTCTGTCAGAACGACTACTGGACGCGGTACGGCGATAACTGCCAGCAATGTGCACAGGTTAGTATAAACATGTGAATTATGCGTTTACAGGGTGTTCCAAAAAATCTGAAATCAATAATTTTCTGTTTCAAAATTACTGATTAATTAAGTTAAGTTAATCTGTCTGATTTACGTCAATTTTTAACATATATTTTAATAGGGTACAATAAGCTTACAGTATGTTGTCAGTGTTTCAGCTAAGGGCATGCCTGACATTGGTATTTTATATTTAACATTGCTATAATATTATTGCTATCTCTGTTTATTTCAAAGAGGGCGAAAGTGAAATCAATATAGGTCACGTGAGTAGATTACCATATCAATGTGGTGTGTAGGTGATAACAGGCCCGGTGATGTCTGCGGGCGAGCACCGCTTCCATCCGGAGTGCTTCGCATGCGCGGCGTGCGGGGCGCACGTCGAGGACGGCGAGCCCTACGCACTGCTCGAACGCTCACATTTATACTGGTCAGTTCCAATTATGGACTAGCTGTCTTATGCGACTTTGTATGTATGAAATAAAAATAAAATTTTGAGATGAAGTTTTGATAATTTACAGACAATTCTACTTCGTAGCGTTGTCTTTATTACAAAGCTCTATGATTTTGGTATTATGAGCGTTAAAAGGTTTTCTTTCCATAGATTGTGACTTCTATCATCTATACTAATATTGTAAAGAGAGAAACTTTGTATTTTTATTGTATGTATTGTAATAACTCCAAATTTACTAGGCCGATTTTAAAAATTCTTTCACCGTTAGAAAGCTACATTATCCCCGAGTAACAGAGGCATATTTTTTACTTCCGCGCGAACGAATTCGCGAATAACAGCTCGTATAATATAACAGTGGGGCATGTTGCGGGAGTGCAATGCTCGGTCCTCGCGACGCGCACGCCATCCGCGTGCTGCGGCTGCCGGGCCGCGCGCTGCGCCTCGCCCCCGACCCCGCCCCCGCCGCGCTCACCGTCGCACAGTCAGTCACATCCTGTATATGTTGTTACACATGTACAGTCAAACCTGGATAAGGCGAGAAACTCGGATTAGAGAGAAACCTCAATAAGCGAGACAAATATCGCGGTCCCTTGGGCTCTCGCTTATCCAGGTTCAGCTGTTTACCTT
>QDHC01000294.1:276992-291230 GCA_013186455.1 Papilio dardanus tibullus | reverse complement strand
TCAAATGCCGGCAACACATCTGTGGTTCCTCTGGCGTTGCAGATGTCTGTGGGCGTCGGACCAATTAATTTAGTTGATCTGCTGCTCGTTTGCCCCCTTACATAAAAATATATACCTAATTATCACTTGGACCCCGCATGTCATCAAAAATAAGCAAATCTATGACCCCATACCCCCAAAATCCTTACATTATACTTAACGGACCCTTTTGCGTATGAAATAACGATTCAAGAAAATTAGTTTCTTAACGTAGTGGTTTCTCTCAGGTGGCGGTCCTGAGATCTCTGCAACATCCAAACGTACTGCGGTTCGTAGGCGTCTTGTATAAAGATAAAAGGTTGCATCTCGTCACTGAATATGTAGCTGGTGGTACACTGCATCAGTTGTTACAGGTAAATTAAAAAAAAAAACGTGCTTGTACTATGTATGTAGTTCATGATGGGCTCCACTTTCCGCAACTCCACGTCTAGCGCGTATTTTGCGTGATTTCACACTTATCTTTGAATTTCTTGTGTTTGAAATATGGAGAGTTGAATCTATTTGCTAAATAATGTATAATAATATTATGAAGAAAAATATGTATTTTTGTTTGCATTAACTCAAAAACTATTGGGCGGAAGTCAAAAATTCTTTCACTGTTAGAAAGCTACATGATCCCTGAGTAACATAGGTTATATTTTTTAATGTTGCAAGGCCGAATTGGCGAACATGAGCTAATGTATGAATAAGCATTTTTTAGAACCAGCAAAAGCTCAAATAGTTTTCTTCTGTCGTTTTAAAACAACTCATTTCCCGCCTTAAACCTAAAGGTTTAGGTTGATATTAGACTTTAATTTGACACGGTCCAACTGTAACTTTATTCGTTATTTTACCTCATAATTTGATACAAATAGTGATACAAGATGTATGTATGTATGTAGGACAGCACGCGCGCGCTGGGCTGGGGCGAGCGCGCGCGGCTCGCGCGCGACGTGTCCGCCGGCCTCGGCTACCTGCACCGCATGAACGTCATACACAGGGACCTCAACTCACACAACTGTCTCGTTAGAGAGGTGAGTGACCGACTGAATGACTCCAAGAGAACGCAGATCTTTACGCACCCGTTCACATTAATATCAAGATAAAAAAAACGTATAATGATTTTGATTGTGCACATATTTATTGCGGCGAATCCTCTCTAACTTGTTAAACTGTTAGCCTGCATTGTCTGGATATCAATGGTGGTGGTAGAGCCCGCTTTAACACCTTCGCAAGAATTGTCCGGCTCGCCCGGTGAAATAGCACGACCACACAGAAGACAGACGTGAAATGGAAGCAATTCCGTGTTTCGTTTGAAGAGTGTGGTGCCGGAGGACTAATTTTTAATCCGCTTTCCCTTCCGATCCTTTTCCTATAAGGAAATGATGGGAAGAGGAAGTGGATTTTCCGGGGGAGGGGACGCATAGGGAAAGGAATTATCCTCTTTCTGTGCGTCTCCTCCTCCGAAGATTAAGGGTAGGCAACGCATCTGCAAATGTAGATGTCTATGGGCAGCGGTCGCTTCGCTATTTCAGCGAATTAAGGAATTAAAATAACTCCTGTTACGTTCACCCAGCGTTTATAATCCAACGCAGCGTGTTAAAAAATTGTCGCGATTAAAAACACCGTGTGAAGAGATACTTGAAAATGCATTTGTTCTATTTCTATGCTTTATCACCGCAAGTGAAGAAGATTCCGTCTGATTGCGGACTTACTGTTAGATGTCATTCAAATTTATCTGTACTCTAATAAGGTACAATGAGTGTGTTGGACCATTAGCTGAGTTTTTTTGGTGACAATAGTGAAAATATTATTAGGATCAAACAGTGATAGTAGCGGACTTCGGTCTGGCGCGCATCGTGCAGCGCACAGCCAGCAGCTCGCTGCCGCGCGCGCAGCACGCGCACGCCGCGCTGCGCAGGAAGCGGTACACGGTAACTACAACACTACCAACATTAGTCACAACATTCACTAAGAACATTACTCACGAAACTCACTAAAACATTTCTCATGACACTCGCTAAAACATTACTCACGACACACTAAAACATTACTCACCACACACTAAAACATTACGCACGACACACTTAAACATTACTCACGACACTCACTAAAACATTATTTACGACACTCACTAAAACATTACTGACGAAACTCACTAAAACATTACTAACGAAACTCACTAAAACATTACTGCCGAAACTCACTAAAACATTACTCACGACACTGACTAAAACATTACTGACAAAACTCACTAAAACATTACTCACATCACTCACTAAAATATTACTGACAAAACTCACTAAAACATTACTCACGACAATAACTAAAACATTACTGACAAAACTCACTAAAACATTACTCACGACACAAACACAAAAGGGTATACAGACCACGATCATAGGGGTGATCAAATACTACGTAAGTATTATGGTACGATGGAGGGTCATAGATTTGCTTGTTTTTGATGACAAGGGGGGAGAGTCAAATAATAAGTAATCTACTAACATAATAATCAAGCGTCTCATTTAGAAGTTTTCTTATTATTTTAAAGCTTTGATTAAGTTTGTTACTACTTTAAATTGTGCAGGTGGTCGGCAATCCTTACTGGATGGCTCCGGAGATGATGAACGGGAACGTGTACGATGAGAAAGTGGATGTGTTCTCCTTCGGCATCATACTATGCGAGGTTTGAATTACAAATACATGACAAAAGTTTAAAAACCTTTTTTACAGAACTAATAATAACTAGTAAAGTTACCTAGTAAATTAAAATAGGTCATAGACATAGATAAAAAAGAAGTAAATCCGACATTTATGTTATAATGACAGAGTGAGACACATTTATACCACACATACGTAACGTGACAAAGACGGCGACATAGATATTTGGTCCCTTTCTCCGTATGTGTTTTTTTGTCTGGGTCTGATTTCTGGAAAAATGTGAAGTCATATGGGATTGTGGCGCTCCAAGTGTATTTTCGGTGAAGTAATTTTTCATATTTCCCAGGAAAAAGCCAAAAGACATAATATTATTGGTTTAAAGCCGTAATGCGTTCCACACACAGCATAGCTATGACGTATTATATTGCATTCTTGTCCTTCTACCGTATATGCTATATGCCTTTCTCTTTCTACGTCCATAGATAATCGGTCGTGTATCCGCGGACCCGGACTTTTTACCGCGACGTAGTGACTTTGGTTTAAACGAGGCGTTGTTCGTGGAGAAGTTCTGCAAGCCCTGCGCCTGCCCCGAGCCCTTCTACCGTGTGGCCTTCCTCGCCTGCCAGCTGGACCCTGATACAAGGTATGTGTATGCAAACCGATGTAAAATTAAAAGCAGTTTTTATTTTTAAATAAGTAAACATAAAAAATATCAAATATTTTTTACATTTATCTTAAACAGTCTCTGATTTTTAAAGGTTTTTTATAGCCCAGAAAAGTTTATAAGGATGTGTGATATCAATTTAGGTTGTAATTTATTTTATTAGAATGGCAACACCGCTTTTGTTATCTATGAATGACGTCTGCCAATGTCAGTCAGGAGTGATTTGACAAGTGATGGCTTCTCTCTCGAAACGCCAGCGCCTGGTTCACTAATGTCAGAAGGAACCAATTAAATAATAATTTATTGGATTCCGCGAAATATGTAAAACGTTTTAGGCATGTGTAGAACTTTTTAGGAACGTGTAAAACTTTTTAGGAACGTGTAAAACTGTTTAGGGTCGTGTAAAACTTTTTAGGAATATGTAAAACTTTTTAGGCCGCCTTTCGAAGTGATGGAGATATGGCTAGAAAGCCTGGTCCTACACTTATCAACCCCCGGTCCCTTACCGCCCACGCTGCTGGCCGACATCGCGCAGTACGCGCGCGGTCCCTCCGCCAGGCCCCACGCCACGCCGGAGACCTGCCCACACAACGACTCCGGCATCTTCTGTGCTAATAGTGACTCCTGCCCATCCTGCCGAGCCTGTCAATCATGCAGCCAGCAGTCCCCTAGCGGCACGCCCACTGGTGAACAGGCGGAAGGAGTTTTTAAGGTTAGTGCTTTCTTTACGCGTCACATGACAGGTTTTTATATGAAAGAAATGTATGTCGAGTCGAGGGCACTGAATAATAAAAATAATTAGATAGAAAAATCTGTACATTTTAACATCTAATAAAAATGGGTTGGAAAAAAATAATATTAGTTTTTCATAGCAACATTTTTGGTTTTAAAAATTTGAACTTAATAATAATCATATCATTTGTATTGTGTTATAATTGTTTTCCAATAGCAAAAAGGGACAAAAACAACTAACAGCGCAAACACTGTATCATTTAAAAGTTCGCGATAAAAACCGACTTACGCCGAAGCAAAATCCCTGTTGTTTTAGCTGTAGGTATAGTAGTATACTTGAAGATGTTTGATAATTTTCCATGAATCAGTCTCAATCGAACGCGAGCGTGTGCGCGGCGGAGTGGCGCGGCGCGGGCCGCGCGCTCGGCAAGTGCGTGTCCGCCGGCCAGCTGCGCGCCGCCGCGCCCGGCTACATACTCAGTGCTAGCGGACGACACATCAACATCACTAAGGTATTGTGCTTCTCTTCACAGTTTATTGTTAACTAGCTGTTGTGCGCGACTTCGTCCGCGTGGAATTAAATAATATAGTCTATGCTACTCGGGGATAATGTAGCTTTCAATGAGTGAAAGAATTTTTGAAATCGGTCTAGTAGTTCTTGAGTTATTTCAATACATACAAAAATTCGAAAATACAAAGTTTCTCTCTTTATAATATTATTGTTAATTGTTAATGAAGTTAGAAGGCCGTCAACCTGCGGTCCTTCTGGCGTTACAGGTGTCCGTGGGCGTTGGATTTACTGAGTTAAGCGATCCGCTTTCCGTTTGCCCAATGATAAACTTGGGGTACGAGGTCCTGTGTGAACTTAGTCGCTTTTGAAATTGCATTTCTATATGTTGTCATGATCTTTAGCCATTAAATGTACTCAAGGTGGACGACATCAATGAATGGCTGGAGCCGCCGCAACCTCTGAAACGAACCAGTCCCGGCTACCAACTCAATAATATACTGTCAGAGCATACTAAAACAAGGAGAGTCGAAGAGTCAGTAGACACACTGGACGGGAACCTGCCGTCTTTCCTCAGGAACCAATCGGTGGAAGGCCTCGAGTCAAAGTTCAAGCACGACGTGGACCCTCCTCTACCCTTCTGCAGGCATTACAGCATCCCGGACAACTGCGAGACCGCTGATGATACTAACAGCGATTCCTCTGACGATGATCTGACAGACATCAGCGATTGGTACCGAAATATCTCTTACAAAAAAGTAGAAGATGACACAAAGAACCTTCTCGCGGGCATCGTGAAGAAAGGTGAAAGCATCTTAGCTAAGAAAGCAAGTTATGACGTAACAGATGCAAGAAATACAGACTCTCCTAAACCAAGAATAGAAGACGTCAAAAACAATGATAAAAACTCCAACAAACTAGAGACAAACGTCAGAAACATTCCAAAGACTTTAGATGTACAGAAACCCGCGGAAAAACCTAATTTCTTCGCAAAGAAACTTCTTTCCCCGAAATTGAGTAGACTATTTAAGAATAACAGTGGTGAAGTTGTTAGAAATAAGAATAGTGGTAGTGATGTTAAGGAAGAGAAGTCTAGAAGCAACTTCTTCGTTCAGAAGCCGTCTTCACCGGGTATCGTGCGGTCTACTTACAGAGTCAGACCTGCTGAGGAAGATAGGAAGACGTCTGTAAATGATGTAATCAAAACTGACTTGAAGTTAGCTAGTATGGGCAAACCAATGACGCCTATATTTAGACGACATTTAGCCACAGAAAAACCAGATTTTGTCGATTGTAGATACAGTTGTAGGGATCGTAAAAAAACTAACAAAAATGAGGAGAAATTCATTGAAATAGGTAGAAATAGAATTAAAACACCGGTTAATACTGAAAAGAATCTAACACTGATAAGTACGCATGTTAATTTAGTACCTGTACAAGAAAAGCAAGTAGCCGAAGTAAAGAGGGAAAAGGAGGTACCAAAAAAAAGAGAGTTAGGTATATCGAGAAGTAACTATGTTAGTTTGGCGAATTTAAAAATAAATAATAAGCAAGAATTAGGACAGAGTAAAGAGAAAGCAAAGGGCACTTTGAATGAAAATCCGCCAATAGAAAGGGTCATATAGACTATATTTTTGGTCTATCGAGTACCGTTTGTGCCACAATAAGTACAAAATGTAGGAAAAAATATATTAAAATAAGAATTTAGAAAATATTTTTCTATATTTGGTTGTGGAACGTGAACTTTATGGACCTTTATGATATTAAATAAATACAATTTATTATACTTTTTTTGTGGATACGGTCTTTAAATTTGCTAGAATTGATATTTAAATCAAATTTTCTACGTTTTGAATGTACTTAGTACGTTAGAAATGGTCCTTCAAATCGGATATCTGTTGGTCAAATAGGTGCTCGATGGACCAACAATTGGATAATTGAACGCGCGTTTCCACTACCGAAACTTGTATGAAAACATATTGTTATACAAGTTTTTAGGCAATGGAAACACAATATATTGATTTAAGGAACATATACAAATTATTCTATACGGTTATAATGGGATTTTTAGTACGCTGATGAATTGAAATCAATTACTTTGGTACAAATTGAAACACTGCGCATACTCAGAGATACTTAACAGACACTAAAGGAATCCCTTAGTGGAGATTAACGTAATCTATACTAAAGATATCATTATTAACTTTTAGATGATTATTATTATTACACTATCATATATTACGAAAGTTTGGATGTTAGATATAAGTCATAAGCTCACCAAGTTTTTCTTTAATGTGCGCGGACAGTCACGGGCTACAACTAGTCAATCAAACATTACATAAAGTCAGTTAATCCTTTTCACTTAATCTAAACTAAGGGATACTCTTAGTGACGGACTCTGAGTATGGCAAAATGGTAGTAGTTTCAATATGTATCATGTTTGACTCTTGCCATGTATATAATATACATTTGTTGTTGTTATGTACTTATATACTTTAATGTTTAGGCTCGGCTTACTAACGCGTTCATGGACACTGCCTA
The DNA here is from genome assembly GCA_013186455.1 of Papilio dardanus tibullus. Lineage (NCBI taxonomy): Eukaryota > Metazoa > Arthropoda > Insecta > Lepidoptera > Papilionidae > Papilio > Papilio dardanus. The sequence goes on along the minus strand of QDHC01000294.1, from coordinate 284,103 downwards.
CCCCGGTTTGAATATTTAAATTTATTTTAATTCTATAATTAATATTTTAAGTACAATTTAGTTCTATGTATATGATTTTTAACTGACTTTTAACAGAAGGATGTCAATGAGTTTTTTTATGTATGTGCAAAAATTAATTGGATATACAAATTGATTTCACACGAAAAAAATAACGAAATCTAACGGTCGGTTGTTCACACGCGACTTAAATTTAAGCGTCGCTTAAAATCTAAGTGGTCTCAAAATTAAACAAAAACGCCGTAGAATTTGGGGTTTAAGCGCTGACTAACATGTAAGATGCTGTTTATTATTTGAGTGGCGTTTGAAAATTCGGCCATAACAGTCCTTTATATAAATTCGTACTAAATCTTCACTCAACGGCTTCCTTAGTAAACATTTAATTACTAAGTTTTATACAGAGCTTTTCCCTTAATAAAGTATTTTATACAGTGCCAAAACTAGATTATAGGAAAATAAACATTATAAGTAATGCAATAAGCTTCATTTTGCTCTACAGCAGGGTTTCCCAAATTTTTTATAGCGTGACGCTCTTAGGACTTTGCCATTTTTTACGATGCAACTCAAGTCAGCCCCTAAAAATATTTTCCAATTTTAATACCAGCCTAGTAACAGGTTATCAAAAAATACTTACTTACTCCGCTGGCGCCGGGACCCAAAGTGGGTCTTGGCCTCCGTCACAAGAGAACGACAGCGTCGCCTATCTTGCGCTGTCTCCTGTCAATCACCTGTCTTTAGCTCGTGCAGGTTCAGCTCTACGGCGTCACGCCAGCGGTCGGCGGCCAATCGGTATCCCGAGGAAACTTGCCTTGACTCTTCGATCTTCCCCCATACAGCGGAGTCTGTAGGCTTTAGCTTCTCCCATGATGTTTGGTTCGCCCACCACGTTTTCGATTTCTATACTATAGGGATATTTATGTTTCTTATTTCGGCCACGCCCCAGGGCGTCGCCACTTACCGTTTGGGAAACCCTGCTTTACAGTGTTCATGAATATTACGCCTCATTTAAATCCATTTAAACAATAGACTGGTTACTTAATGTTAGGGTAATCAGCCAGTTATTGATCAGTTGATTGTTGATGACCATTTTACTATTGATTGCTTAGAATGGTGATCATCGGTTATTTTGAGAACTTTGTTGATTTATAATCTGTCTAGTCATATTATGAACTATCAGTAAATTATAAAAAAAAATTACCCAACTATAGTATTTTTTTGTTGTTTTAAATAGTCAATGGTTCTTGGTTTACAGCTGCCGGCTATAATATGACTAGTAAGATTATAAACTGGGAAAGTGATTGGTCATCCCTGTCTCAACTATGGCGGTGCCTTTGTGAAAGACTGCGTAGTCTTGCTAGAAGTAGAAATATAATTCATAAAAACAACATAAAATCACTATACTGTCTAACCTAATATAGAAAAAATGCATAGTTAAATATAATAGAAAAACAGTTTTTATTGCCATAAACCGTATGAAGCAGAAGCCTTGATGGTTTAAAGTAATATATGTTTGCTTAATGCAGCACATTATCGCGAAATCGAACCAAAGGCGAAATGCAACATGAAAAAGTTCAAAAGTAACGCAGATTTTTTCCCTAGGCTATTTCAAACTAAGCCTTGTTCGCACCAGGATAGTATTTTAGTCGAGTAGCAAGTAGCATTTATCAGAACAAAGGATTTACTACTGTTCGGACTGTACCTGTACGCAGTAGGGTAGTAATTTAGAAACTGAACGTGTCCTAACAGCAACATTTTAGTAGAATAGATTAGTAAATCCTTTGTTTGGATACTTGCTACTTGCTACTCGACTAAAATACTATCCTAGGCCTAATGCTTAGTTTTGATAAACTACGCGTAATTTTTTGTTTCGCTTCGCTTTCGTTCCGTTTTCGCGATTGTGTTAATCACTTTATATTTCTTATATTGCAGTTTAGTGATTTCTTTTAATATCGAAGCTAAGTTAAAAGTAAGTTTATAGATGTCGTATACAATGGTTGATACATTTGTTGATGACATTTACAATTTTTTGTAACGCAATTTTTTGATTAGATAATATAGAAAAAACTAGAATATATCACATTTTATAAATAATAACTGTCGAACCCTGATAAGCGAGAACTGGATTAGTGATAAATCTATATAATCGAGTCACTATGGTCCAGAGGGACGATTTTCTTAAGCGAAAAATTCGGAATCGAGAGAAACCTCTATAAGCGAGACAAATATTGCTACCTTGACTCTCGGTTATCCAGGTTCGACTGTATAAGCCCGCGTTCGCACATGCGGTTTTTCAACGCTTTTTCGTTAATTACGAGCGCATTGAACTGCTTCTAGCGGTCAAAATGCAACGCTATGCGTTGAAACAGCGTCCAGTTTTAAAACCGCTCCCGTATGAACGAATATAGTCAAACCTGGATGAGCGAGAATCATCCTCTGGTCCCGACGGACAACCTTCATAAGCGAAACATAATTAGAGAGAAACCTCGATAAGCGAGACAAATATAGCGGTCCCTTGGACTCTCACTTATCCAGGTACGACTGTACATAAAAAAGCATTTCTTCATCAACGTTTTTTAACGCGCGTTATAAAAACGGACGTGCGATTGCAGACTAAAAAAATGTTTTCCAAAAAGAATTATGTATCTAATGTTTTCTCGTGTTATTTACTGTAATATTCCGTCTCCGTTATGTAATATAGCTTTATATAGATTTTATTGTGCCATTATTATTTTTAAATGCTCGAATATATCCACTAATTAATAATTAATAAGTCTAATTGGCTTTAAAATTCATATGATATTAATTTGATTTAATTTATTAACAATAATTTTTAATTACGATTTTATTTTGATAATTTTAAGGCTGATTATTTCGTGACACAGGGTGCCATTTTGAGTTTTATATTGATTAATACTTTGACTGAAAACCGAAGAAAAATCGTTTGAAATGTAACAAAAAATCTGCTGTTTTAGTATCCAAGAGGGTTTATACTATTTCATGTCAGCGTTGAATACCTGTGTACGAAATATGAACCTACGGCTTCATTAGTCCGAGTTCGCGATTTATGCCGAAGCACAATCTCAGTTTGTATCGCGAACACGTTCTAATGAAGCCGTAGGGTATGAATGTGTTACGTAACTCGCTAGAAACTAAAATATTAGATAGGATTCGATGGCTTCATTAGATCGAGTTCGCGATAAAAACTCAGATTTTGCTTTGACTTAAGTCGGTTTTTCTCGCGAAGTCGGTCTAATGCAGCCGGTAACAGTCAAAGTATTGTCTGGCGCAAATTGTCGAAATAAACAATCCCAGTGTCTGTATGTTTGTATGACGCGAGGTCGTGCTCATATTTTCGTCTATCTGTGATACATTTTGTTTGTAAAATGTTGCAATAACAAGTATTATAGGATGTTTATAGTTTAAATTAGATTTGTCTTATAGTACGCTGTGTAGTAGCCTTTACGTGGAAGGTGCTAGAAGTTACATTTTCGCTTTGTTGAGTGTTGCCATAGACGAGAAACTGCCGTACTCAGAGTTAAGTAGTCACTTAAGACTATCGCACTTAGGGAGTAATACCGAAACAAATCTTAAGCCTAGTTCGCATCAGGATAGTATTTTAGTAAAGTAGCATTTATCAGAACAAAGGATTTACTACTGTTCGGACGCGTTTAAGCCTAAACCTACGCATTAGAGTAGTAATTTAGTAACTAAACGTGTCCCAACAGCAACATTTGAGTAGAATAGATTAGTAAATCCTTTGTTCGGATACTTGCTACTCGACTAAAATACTATCCTAGTGTGTAAAAGGGTTTAAAGTAAGTAAGCCGCTTACAATCTAATAGATGTCAAAATTTATATGGAATTTTGAATTTTGGCCACTAAGGACGTCTACCTAACGATTGTACTGCAATCGGTTGATTTTAATATTAAATATACTATCTACCGAGGGCTCTTTAAGTAAACATTAAACGACTCTGAGTATGGCATTAATTTCTTTTCACGTGGTGCAAGCTACCTACAGGGTGCTCTTTTTAGTTAATAGTCTTGTTCGGTTGAAAATTCCAGTCCAAAGTCCTAACACATTAACCGCTGTAACAACGAGTGAGTCCGTCTCCTTGCATTCCAGACGCCTTTATATTTCTATTTGTTAAGTACAAAATAAATGATATATTAAACAATATTTGTTTTATTTAAATATTTCCTGAAATAAAATAAAAAACGGGGCGACAAAATGTTTTCGTACAAGTGATTGTACGTACAATCATCAACCAGCTCAATAAACGTCTAGATTAGGCCATAGACAAGCACGCTGGCCCAGTGCGGGTCGACTTCACACATGTCTATGAATTTCTTCGCCGATATTTGCAGGCATCACGATGTATTCCTTCACCTAAGAACGTCGGGTAAATATGTACATATGAAAATCGAAAAACACATTGGTACATGACGGGATTCAAACTCGGGGCCTGCAGTTTACAAGTCAAGAGCTTAACTCCTGAGCCACCGACGCTGTTACAATGTACAATGGAGACAGACAAATCAGTACTTTATAGGTTGGAGCTAATTATTCATTAAATACATCTATCGTAGAATCCTTATCCTTACATAGTATAAAACAATAACGCTTTTTATCTTTGTCCCTATATATGCTTGAATCTTTAAAACTACTCAACGGATTGATGAGGTTTTTTTTAATAAATAGAGTGATTCATAAGGAAGGTTTTCATGTATTCACAATATAGTAGAGTAAGAGGAGAGGTTTTCAATATGATGTCATAAATTAACACGTTTTTAACGCTTACATTGCAAACGCTGCAGTATTTAGTATCAGCATTGTACCGATTTGCACCCGGGCGAAGCCGGGGCGGGTCGCTAGTTGAAATAAAAATACTATTAACTGTAAAATATTTATTTAATAACATAATGAAGAGAAACACACAATTGTGTCATTTTTAATTTTATTAAAATAAAATGTGTAATAAAAAATATATTTTCGGGTAAAGTAGTGATTTGACGGAAAACGTAGATTACAATTAGTTTTAGCTATTTGAAGATAGGAATAGAGTGCAGTATTGTCTTTATTGGACATTAAAAAGTTTTCAGAAAAATATTAAATTAATTTCTACTACAAAAAATGAGCAAACTTTACCCAAAAACGGATATGATTATAATAAAAATACATACAATTTCATAAAATCCTTATAAATAACACAAAATACGACATAAAGAACATCAGGGGGATTACCCAAAGTACATTCGCTACGAAGCGACCCTGTAGCGAACGTCAAAAATGTATGTAACTGACAATGACGTTCGATATTTCACTCAACGATCACATGACTTGTCGAATGTCAATGTCAGTTTCATACATCTACCCACAATAACAACACAGGTACATCAAAAATTATACATAGCACCGCAAAAATAAAGTCGATTTTTAGATAAAAATAGTGATTGTGCCATAAATATGGACGTGGTTATTAAAATATTGCGACAGGTACACGAAATAGCTAAGTAAGTGCATATTTAGAACTACCTACAAATTATTTTTATTTCGTGCTAACTTTATTTATTTAATTATATTCGAATATTTAGAATTTCTTTAATTTTAATTACTACGTATTTATTCTATAGAGCATTATACTAAAAGTACAGTCACAAACACATTGACTTTGACAATAATTGGAAATTCAAGGTCAAAGTTTTAGGAACACTAGTGTAAAAATTATATCAAAAATTATTAAGGGCATCACAACTAATCTAATTCTAGATAAATCAGGTATACTTGGTAATTTAGAAGTTCCTTAACATAGTATCAGACATGTATTTCCTTACTACTACTGTGAAATACGTACGAATAAGACGAAGGACCATTGAAAAAAAAAGAACAGAGCCAAATTAGTAATTATTTAAAAATAATTCTTACTATATATATCATTTACTTGAAAGATTTCAAAATATTTACCCAAATAAAATTCACGTTAATTTTTGAATTGAAAAACAAAATGGCCTCCGTCTCATTTCCCGCAAATGAGTGCATGCAACGATATGTGCGATTTAATATTGTTATCAAGCGTAAATAAACTAACTACACGTGAAAAATAAATGCATTACACTACGTAAATATTACAAATAGTGTTTTAATTTAATATAACTAAAGTAGTAAATGATTTAGCCTCGTGGAGAAACTTCTAGAAAAAGTGTTAAAAACAAAACATAACCTGTAAATATTTTTTACAACAGATTTTTTCTCAAAAACATATCTGAAATTAAACATCAAGAGATATACTATGCATTTTAAACAAAAAAAGAAAGACAAAGTTAAGACAGAGTGCTATATCTACAATAAACTTTATTATTCACTAAACACTTTAGTACATAACTGTACTCGTTAAATTCGATCTATATCCGACAGTATGAATTGACTTGTCTTGCAATTTACATGCTTGTATGAAACAAACATTCCGTCACAAAGAAATTAAAACCTAGTTTATAAAGGGAAAATAATCTATGTGGGAGAAAGAGATAGATATATGTTCCTTTGTTGCTTTGTTGACGGTAAAATCGCTTACGGGTTACTAAAGCAGTCCCATAATGTAGTTTTGTCAAACTAAACCTTCCTTAGGGACTCCCTCAGTTAGTTAGTTACCGCTAAGCGACTCTGAGAAACTCATTAACATAAATATCACAACAATGTACTATAGAACTTGGATAAGCAAGAGTCAAAGGAACAGGGATATTTGTCTCGCTTATTGAGGTTTCTCTCTAAACCGAGTTTCTCACTTATGGAGGTAGTTCGTCGGGACCAGAGAATGACTCGCTTATTGAGGTTTCTCTCTAAACCGAGTTTCTCATTTATGGAGGTACTTCGTCGGGACCTGAGAATGACTCTCTCTTATTGAGGTTTCTCGCTTATCCAGGTTTGACTGTTTAAATGAAACTTTGCGACTAAACAACTATCGGATTCGAATATAACCATACCTTTAGCACCAACATACGATTTTGTAACCCCAAGGCTTCATTAGACCGATGTCACGCAAAAAAGGGCCTTAAGGCGAAGCAAAACCTCCGTTTTTATCGCGAACTCGGTCTA
>QDHC01000294.1:251294-263621 GCA_013186455.1 Papilio dardanus tibullus | reverse complement strand
TCATAATTTTTATGAAATTAAATCTGATAACAGTATTCATATTTAGTAAAAAAATATACAAAACCAAGTTTTTTTTAATATAACAAGAATGGCAACAAAAGAAGTATAATACATACATTTGGAGGGCATATAATCTGCATATGTCTCTGCTACACCCATCTCTTCATCATCCACTTCTTCCTCGTCTCCTTGCAACTAAAACCATAGAAAACTTAAATTATTCTCGTAATAATAGAGTTACAAATCAATAGTCCGGCTCGAAGGACCAAATCAAAGATGAATAATTAATTCATTAATTAAATTAACCACCTAAATAGCATAGTATAAGCTTGTACCTTGTCATGGGGCCACATGCCAGGCTTGCCCTGCGCCCAGGGCGGCATCTGGCCGTACTGCGCCACCATACCAGACACGAGGATCTGGTTCAAGTTTTGCAGCAGATAGGAGTTCATCCCTTGAGCACCCACCATTTCCACTAGGAATTACAAATATGTTAAATTTTATACCGAGGCGTAATATAAGATAATATAGTGCTCGAAATATAAAGATGAACAGTTAATGTACTAAAAGGCGTGAATTAGAAAAAGTATGAAATACAGTCAAACTTGGACAAGCAAGAACCCTCAATAAACGAGAGTCATTCTCTATCTCCATGAGGTCCATAAGTGAAAAACTCTGATTAAATAGAAACCTCTATAAATGAGATAAATATCGCGGTTTCTTATTCTCGCTTATCCAGGTTCGACAGTAGATTTAAGTAGAAAGCCTATTGTTTGTTATATTAAATAGGAAATTGTTAATAAGGTTGTAATAACTCCAGAAATTACATTATTACCATCAAGCGTTATTTTTTAAATATAACATCATTCGAGAGCATTTGTTTGACTTTTCTTCCAAGTTCGATTGCGACAGGAGGCTTTTTGTCAAAGTTTTAATTAATTTCATAACTTGTAGACTTTTTAAGTTTTCATATTTTCTTCAACAGCGCACGTTTTAACGTGACTTAAGTCACGTTAAAACCACTGACAGTAAATGTTGCAATAAGAACATTTTTCGAAAGAAAATTGTTCAGAAGAAATAAATATAATTGGAAGATGAACAAGCCAGACGACAAAATAAAACCAAACAATATAGATTGATTAATAGACAAGTGAGGTAAAACAAAATAACATGCAAAGAAATGTAAACAAACAGATTTGTGATAATAAAATCATAAAATCGTAGATTTGCATAGCGGAAGACTTTTAAAAAGTTATACTAAATTATAAGCAATTTTAATGGGCCTTAACTAGTTTTTTTATAAATAATACTGGATGTTGTCGAAATTAAAGTAAATGCAAATTAGTAAAGATTCATGCAGATAGCATTAAGAACTCAAGGTCGCAGACTGAATTAATAAAAACAAAAATAATAAAATGATGGGAAACAGTAAAAAAATATAACAACATGAGCGAAGAGTACAATTGAAAAGGCAATGAGACAAAAATATCATAGGATAATAGGGTTGCCAGATATTTATTTTTTTATTTTCCTATCAAATATTATGTAATTAAAAAAACAATTAAAAAGTTTAAAGATTTGGCATCAGACGTATGCCAGAGGGAAACGAGAGGGAGGCAAAAAGCCACCCATTTAATCATTTCAAAAACTCATAACCATTTTTTTTTAAAACTAGTTTATTTTTTTAACCTGACAACCCTATTTTTACTACACTACTGGCACACAACCAAGTTACTCACTCTGAGCGAGTAGAGAAGCAGCATTGAACGCGGCCGAGGAGCCGGCGCCGGCGAAGTTGGGGACCGGCCCCACAGACGGCACTATGTAAATGTGCCTTCATTAGATATAACTATGGTATAGGGTGGCTTGGGCTAAAATGGACCGACTTGATTATGAATGGTATCTTCAAAAAATGTCAATGTACCCTGTTCGAATTTCGAAAACAAGCCATTAGTTTATAAAACTAAACCTGTAAAATCATAAAAATATCCAGATATCTAATGCTCTTCTTACCCCTACTTCCCCTTATTTTTGCAAATCTTTCGGATGCTTTTACATGACTCTTATATAATCAATTTACATTTCATTGAACTAAAGCAGACACTTACTGACACCTCGGCCCAGAGTGACCATAGGTCTAGGTTTATTTAGACCTGCTTGAATCTTAATAGGTTTCATATTAGAGGCCTGCCCAAACGCCAGGCCTGATGCAGCTGAAAGAAACCAAAGAATTTAAACATAAAGCAATAAACTACTATAACAATAAAATACAAAAATTCTACATGATGTACACAATTTTTTTTTATTGTAAAAAATATAGATAAAAAAATATTTTTGAAAAACTCCAATAAGAGTTTTACTGTAGAATAATTTATACAAAAAATATAATATGTTTATCAAATAACAATAAAAAAAAAAACAAACATGGTCTCAGTAGACAAACTTAGAAAATCCTTCCCTTTACCATTTACCCAAACTTGTACCCTAAGGTGTAAAGCCTTGTATCCCTTACCTGCTAAAGGATTTGTAGTTGGTCTAATAATAATTGGCTGTGGGCCGGCCGTGACCTTCGCTTTAACTCCCATTTGAGCCGCAGCTGCCAACGTTTTTCCACCACCTAAAATTGAAATAAATAATTCGAAACAGAATGTACATGTGACGTGAAACAAGACTCACAAAAATTGAGTTCCATACATAATTAAATTATATCAATATAGTTCAAAGATATATGAAAACAATGAAAATACAGTATAACCTGTATTAGTATGAATTGGATAAGGGTACTGCAACTGCAGATGTCTTAATGCAGGGGTAGCTTCGGATTTTTGGTTCTGGTGGCCACTTTCTCGTTTCCGACTTTGTAATATTAAAGGCCGAAAGCTCTATAAGCAAGGATCATGTTCTGGTTTCGGGGAAGAACAAACATAGAGAAGAAGGCCAGATTAGAGAGAAACCTCTATAAGTGAGACAAATATTATGGCTCTTTGGACTCTCCTCGTCCAGGCTTAAATGTACTAGTTGATGTCCCAGTAAATAACAATATTCAATGTATTCCTATTCTACCTTTGTTATATGAAATTACATAGCATACTTCTGTAGTACATTTATCGTGTTTTGGAAGCCCTTGACACCTTTAACACATTGTTGTGGGACGAAAAAAAAACAGTCATAATTTACATTGTTGTAAATAAATTAAACATATCCAGTTAAATGTGTAATGAAAGCTTACAGTAAACTTAAATGAATAAATATGATGGTTAACTAGATGGATGTACGGAGTAACCGTAGATCCTATACCTGGTACTTCCAAATTGTCAGGATCCTCGTCATCATCAAAGTCTGAATCATCAGACGGAGTCGGTGGGTTGTCCTCATCATCACCAAAAGCTCTTCTCTTCGACTAAAACGCATAACTTGTTAAACACATTTGAATATTCAAAGTAAACAATGTGGGAAATCCATGGCACATGTAACTCAGTAGCTGCCAACATTTCAAGCTTATTGTAAAATTACATAACTGATAAGAAATCTATTAAAATCCTATTTTATGAGCCATGAAAGTACCAATTCGATATTGGGATTAACATTTGCCACCAACTTTTGTTTCCATGTTACAACACTAATCTCGATGTATTCAAGAAAATTGAAAACACCACTATTTCAATTTATCATCAAAGATTTAACTTATTGCGTTTTAATGTAATATTGTGCAAGAGGGCCCAAAACATTGAACAAAACATTCCCGACGGCGCACGTACCGCATTGCACTAGTGTGCCTCCACACAGGCTCAGTGCAGTTATTAGGTCGTATCCTAATACTACACCTAGAACCTTCTAAGAAAATCAATACAGCCACACCCTGCTTGCATAATTAACGACTCAATACCATCAAACATTTCAGAACTGTAGCCAAAATGCATTCAGGTAATCACATGTGAGAATGCCATCAGCTCATGACAGTTTTTTTTTGGTTAGAAAACTTGAAAACAAAGAAAAAAATGCATAAAAATGGTATTTTTTCAGATCTCATTACATTTGCACACATTTTTTCACTTATTAAAGATGAAATTTCCAAAAAATACAAACAATATCAGCTGAAAACACGACGTTCAACAACGTAAAGTTCGTAAAAAAGTATCAAAACAAAAAACTATCATTACCATTTTTAATACTGAATTAACAGCTTTAATGATGTAAATTTAATATTTTTTGGTTGATACGGAAACACAATTTTCAATATTTAGATTATCATTACACTCTTGTAAAAATTGCGTGAAATTTTCGATCCGCACTTAGAAAAAAAATCAGATAACCCGACGGCGGTCAATGCTTCCGCCATATTAAAAAATACTCAATCCATTTCCAAAGAGAAAAGATTTTTTTTTTTTTGAGATTATGCACCGTTGTATGTTTGGATACTTTTGTCAACACTTATAAAGTAATATAATTTTAAAATTGCTAAATAAATAACATTAAACAAGTGAAATTACGTTACAAAACAGACAGAGAAGCAAAAATATTATTATTAATTATAACACCTTTTAAGTTGCCGGTATGTATCCGAAAATTGTAGTACTCATTGACACATAATCTTTGCCTAATTTTAGCAACGTGGTCAGCCATATTGTTTTTTCTAAAGTATCTAGTTGTCAGAAAGTTATAGTGATTTTCGCTTATTTTAATTTATTGGACTTTAATACCTCCAAATGGATTCTCTTGTCGGTTATGGGAGCGATGATGATAATGAAACTGAACGTGTTAGCAGCCATGCTTCGGTAAGTAAACTTCTCTTGCTTGGCCTTGAATAACGCTTCGCCTATGCCTTAGCTTTATCACAAATAACAATTTTATCTCGTAATTTGCGGACAAATATATACCACTAACCAATAAAAACATTAGGATTGTTTTATAATTTCTCAAGGGATGAGTGTTGTCTTAAAACTTGTTTTTATTGGTTCCCCTTGAGTTGCAATTAACCATAATTCATAAACAAAGATATTATTGTTGAAATAACTTTAACCTCTGCACATTAACTTGAACTATTTTAAATTACTTGTTCATTCATTTTCGTAATTTATTATGAACTACAAATCTTCATATATTCAATAAATACCATCACTAAAGAATAGCAAAATCAAATCAAAGTATACAAAACTAGATAGATAGATATATGTTTGTATTTCCTTGATATTAATACAATTCTCTGCTTGACAATAGACTGATATTCTAGGTGGGTCAAGGTGGGAGCCAGGCGACTCGCAAGCGGGACGACGACACCAACTACGACGATGTGAACATGGAACTCAGTGAGGTGATTACCGCTTATCTTCATACATTTACGGGACGATTTGTCTATATATTTACACAAGAGGTTACAAATTTTGCACTCTTATACTAAATTGCAATACCCTTTTCTTCTATTACTGAATTTACTTTAAATTTACTTGAGTAAATTCAATAGAAATTCAGGGTTGTATTGGAAATATTTGTTTATTTATTAATACGTGCAAAAATGTTGCTTGGATAAAAGTTAACATAATTCGTTGCACTCTTTTCAACGATGATATTAACACTTTTATTATTTTATATGTTACCCATTTGTAAATTGACACAAAACAAAAGTCAAATACCCTTCGACGTGCGTCAAGATGGACGGGACACAACCTACGACCTTGTACATGTGAGTACATAGAATTAAGAATACATTGTGAATATGGTTACAATCAATTTGTAACTTTTCATTATGATAAAATGGTAATGGTAATAAATGCAATTTTATTTATAATAATTGTAATGAATGTTAAGTACACAATATTTAAATAGGTTGTTTTAATGAAGCGTACAGAACAATTAAAATAACCAGCTGCTAATACTACTTCTATTTTTTCTTAATCCATGTTATATTATTTACAATATACCATAGTATTTGAATTAAACAAAGCAATTGTTATTTATTTACAGATTAAATATATCCAATATTATAAAATAAAAATACAATCATTGATTATGGTATTAAAAGTAATTTTTACATAAAAATAAATAAATTATTATTGATACATATTGAAATATCAATCAATCACAACAACCAATAATATTCTATTTTATGCTATAAATAAAGCAAGGTTAAGGGTTTGGTTGTGGGTTAATACATTAATACAATTTTTATTAATATTTTAGACTTAAAATCTATTCTATTCTAACAATTCTATTTTCTTAAAGAAGAATTAAATAAATTAAATAAAACCTCTATTTTTCTTACAATTATTTATTTATGAAACAATTACGAACCTATAACATATAAAGTACTAAAGCGCTTTGTACAAGGCGACACGAATATGCGATTTTCGTCTCTCCCTACAGCCTCATTAGACCGAGTTCGCGATAAAAATCACCGGAGATTACGCGATAAAAATCTTCCGGCGTAAGACCGTTTTTATAGTGAACTCTGTCTAATGAGGCCGTAGTGTAAGTGGTTTACGCAATGTAATGTCGGGATGGTATACCGCGTCCCGTGTACGACACTATATAACATCGTATTCCACTAGCCACTTTAAAATCGCACATTTTTGTAACCTTGTCTACAAAGGCCTTACACAATTATCTCCAAACGATAGTAATAATTAACACTATAATAATAAAAACGTGTGACATGAAATTGTCGCAGGAGTCCCAGGGCGAGTCGGAGTTGGAGCAGGCGGAGTCCTCGCAGCACTGCCCCGACAGGCCGGAGCGACTCAAGAGATCCAGTATCCACGGCCAACAGGATAATAATGATAAATCTAATTCAGGTATGGTTATTATGAAATGTGTAATACTTCGTCTTCATTAGACCGAGTTCGCGATAAAAACGGAGATTTTGTTTCGACTTAAGTCTGCTTTTATCGCTGTCTTGGACTAATGAAGCCGAGGCATTACTGGGTTATGTAATTTGTGTTGCATGCCTGAGCCTGAGATTGTTTCGTGTATTTTTTGCGTTGCAAATTCGGAAAGGTTGTAAAATAACCTATTCAGGATTGCTTTTATATATTGACAAATGCTTTTAATTTGTAATTTCCCCAGTCTATTGATAACATTATATTTTTATCAGATGATAGCCGAGAAAGAGACCGTAAGGACCGCGATCGAGATCATAATGACCGCAAGGACCGGAGACGCGAGTCCCCCGCGCGCTCGAAGACTGAAAGAGACCGGGGAGACCGCGACAGAGACCGTCGGTCACCACGCAGAGATGATAGATACAGGTATAATATTTTAATTACCCTAAGGCTTCATTAGACTAAGTTTGCGATAAAAACGGACTTACGCCGCGCAGTTACTTTACTTACGCAAAAATCACATTTTTTTGCGCGAACTCGGTCTACTGAAGCCGTAAGGTTGTTTTTATAATCGATAAATAGAGTTAATTTTATTTTCGGCTGGCGACAAATATCATAGCTGGTTGGTTTTTTTAACTTTAATATTTTGTTAAGATTGATTTAATAAGATATTTAATATTTTGTTAAGATCTGATAGAAGTGATCGTGGACGAGGATCTCAGGAGGGTGGTTCCAGACGCGGTCTGCTCGGAGACAGACCTGATGATAAGGGTGGGGATAGTAGGGTAAGTTGGTTATACTTTTTTCTAATTGTGAGCAAAAATAAAATAAAGTGAATATTGTTAAATATAATTAAATGATTTTGTAAAATAAGGTTAGCTAATGTTATGTTACTTAAATTGCAAAAAGTGTTTTGCTAGAAATAGTTTTAGCGTAAATTGCAGTTTGTTGTTTAGTGGTTTGATAGTAATGCGCATTAATAATTTTTAACTTCAGTTTTCTGTAATATATTTTACTCTAATTACTAATTCTGACATTAAACCTCTTTTAAAATGTTCTTCTTTTAAATTGTTCTCATTTTCTAGTAATTTATTTTTAAACAGGTACCTGCGTTAATGGATCTGAAACCTTTCGGAGGTGATCCTCCACCGGGGATAAGTTACAGCAAGTCACAAGACGCTAGAGACGCGGTCTCGCCAAGGTAATTATTATTAGCAATACCAGCTGTCGCTCGTGACACTGTCCGCGCCGAACTAAGAAAACATAGTAAGTAGTCTATGTGTGCTACTTTTAACATACCGAGTTCTACATCTGTACCAAATTTCCTCCAGATTCGTTCAGCTGTTTCGTAGATACCTACAAACAAACATCTATTCATCTATCGTAATTTTTTCATTTATAATATTAATAGCTGTTAAGCCTTGTTCGCACCAGGATAGTATTTTAGTCGAGGACTCGTTTAAGCCTAAACATACGCACTAGGGTAGTCATTTTGTAACTAAACGTGTGCGAACAGCAACATTTTAGTAGAATAGATTACTAAATCCTTTGTTTGGATACTTGCTACTCGACTAAAATACTATCTTAGTGCTTACAAAGCTTTAATTGTTGCTACGTCCGCTCCGAATCAAGAAATATAGCCTACGTTAACTCAGGGATAATTTAATGATGAAAGAATTTTTGACATCAACCTAATAGTTTATTAGTTTATTTATACATACAAAAATAAAAATCTACAATATTAGAATAGATTAAGTTTTGTGTAAGATAATGTGCACTTTTTTATGTTCTTATGGTTTCTACAGGTTCGTAGACAGAGATCGGCGGGAGAGGGAATCTAGGAGAGAGGAGCGCGGCAGAGACAAGGAGAGGCATAGCAGACGATCCGAGGAACGCAGGTCAGATAGTAACATATTAAACTTTACTCCTATACTTGCTGAAATTTTATTAATAGACTACAAAATAAAGAGAAGTAAATGATTTGCAAGAAAGGAAAAAAAATAAAGTTTTCTAACACCGGCTGCAGACACGTCAGTTTTAATGGTGCAGTTAAAACTGGCCTGAGTAGGTAGAACTGGATACTGTACAGTTCGACTTTGCAGTTGAAATTGACGTGTGTACGTCAGTTTTAATTGCACAATTAACAGTACAGTACAGTACAAAACTGAATGTTTGAACTGTCTTTCTTAACGATTTTTTATTGCGATGAAAAAGCGCTTGTGAATAGAAGATAGGGCCGTCGTATACAAGGCGACGGAAATCACAGAAGTCGCTTAGATACTAAAATCACAGATTTGCGTAGTTTTATGTAAGAAAATATGTAATGCTTTTACCCTACGGTTTCATTGGAGCGAATTCGGGAAAAAAGGCGGAGATTTTGCCTCGGTGTAAGGTAGTTTATTGCGTGACATTAGTCTAATGAAGTCGTAGTTATACTGTAGTGGATTAAAATGTATGTGACATTGAATTATTGTTGTTTTTGTTTCAGATCTGGACACAAAAGCCGTGAGCGACGGTCGAGGTCGCGGGGCGCGGCATACCCACCTCCTACACACACGGCTAGGTATTTATATAAAAATACTAGCTTTTACTGGTGACTTTGTCTGCGTGGAATACAAAAATATAGCCTATGTTATTTGAGGATAATGTAGCTTTTTAACAGTAAAAGAATTTTTGAAATTGGTTGAGTTATTTTAATACATGCAATATTTTTTTTTTCTTTGTAATATTAGTATAGATAAAAGTTGTGTTATGGAACTTATTTGTTTTATTCGAGAAATTCTTTTATTTTGTGTTTAGGAAAGTCAATATCAGTACGAAAATTCTTAGTATATTTATATGAAATGTAATTCTCCGCAGTTCTAATGAGATTCGTCCATCGCCGCCTTCTGGTGACTATCGACCTTCTTCATACAAAGTTAATAAGAAATTGAAAGTTATGGAGAAAATGGGTAACTTTACATGCTATTTTACACTCGATAATTTAAGTGACAGTCCAAGGGACCGTGATATTTGTCTCACTTATAGAGGTTTCTCTAATCCGAATCTCACATATCAAGGTTTGACTGTATATAAATGTAATAACACATAAAGTAACTGTTATGTAGCCAGCTAACAAAAATACAGATATATAGGTCTACAAGGATATTATGGCACTTTTTTGATATTGACAGGGGAGCGCGTACAATGTTTTAGGGATACAATAGGTGAAATTTTCCTATCTTCTTTCAAAATCCCTCAGCTGCCTTTCCCTGATTGGTTAAAATGTGACGCTGTCAAGATGACATTGTTAGTTCACATATTTTCCGTGTGCCGTAATATCTTTGAAGACCTATAATACTTATGTTATTAAAATGCAAATATTTGTATGGATTGATGGATATTTGTTCGAAAGTGTCGCTAAAATGACTCAATAGTTCTCGGACGGAGTCGACAACAACAGCCAGTTCGTTTAATAAAAATAATGTTCCAATTAAACTCAAAACTAAAAATAAAATTAGATTGTATATAGTTTCGAACACAAATGAAACATACATAATTAAGAATAGAAAAATTATAATTCTTGGCTTTTTAAGTTTTTTAATACATATATTTGAACCTGTATAAACGAGAGTGACTACAGTCTCTAAGGATGATTTCCATAATCGAGAAACCTCGATAAGTGAGACAAATATTGCGCTCCTCCTTATCCATGTTCGACTGTAATGCGTTTGTTTTAGGTCTACAAATAAAGACGCCGGACGGGTCTATGGCGACGGCGCAGCAGCTGCGCGCCGCCTCGCAGGACTCGCCCGCGCCCGCGGGTCTGCCTGCATACTTCAACGTCAGCGCACTCAATAGCAACAAGATGAAGGACCAGGTTACTATCATTATTTAATTAAGACTAAAAAGAGGATGTTCTCAATTCGTCTGGTTTTTTTTTAATATCTTAACAACAGTCGAACCTGGATAAGGGTTTCTCTCTGATCTGAGTTTCTCGCATATGGAGGTAACTCGTCGGGACCGTAGAATGACTCTTGCTTATAGAGGTCTAACTATTTATATTATTTAACAGAAACGCAAGTTGCTTTGGTCAAATAAATCGAAGTCCGAAGCGGAGGAGGCTGCGAAGTGGACCGGCGCGCGCTTCTCACAGGACTCTGATGGGAAACAGGTCTCTAAATTTATGAGGCTTATGGGAATTAAAGAGCCAGGTAAATAAGTTTCGTATAACCTTACGGCTTCATTAGACCGTGTTCGCGATAACGGACTCCGCAAAGCAAAATCTTTGTTTTTATCGCGTACTCGGTCTAATGAAGCCGTACGGTGTCATTCTATTGATATTCTTTGCCCAAGTGTCTTACAGTAGGATTTATTAATTTCCTAACAATAAATATGTAGTGTTTAATACTTTTTTTTAGTTTGTAATTTATGTTTTATCAGGTGCGGTAAAACCGGAGCCGGATACGACAGCGGATCCCAATAAGAAGCAAGAGGAGTTGTTCGAAGCGATGCAGGCGCAGTACGAGGTGGCGCGCGCCACCACGCACACGATGCGCGGCGTCGGACTCGGCTTCCAACGGGGACAGTTCTAGAATATTATTATCTGTAATAGATTATATTAAAAAGAAAACTGCCGCAAATGTCATCTGTCACTTTGACAGATGCGTTGTATTACCATAAATAAAGTATGATTCACGTTACATCGTGCCGCGTCCGGGCCCGCATCAGCTTGTCTATACAATATATATCTTGAACGTGCTCCGTCCGTCACTCGGCTCGGGCACGTTACTATCTTTTGTATTAACTAAGTCGGCGCGGGCCCGGGACATGGTGTAGCGTGAGTCACCCTTAAGGCAAAGGCTTCCAGCTTACAGCCAACGTCAATTCACATTAAATTATAAAATGTGTTGTGAATTTATGTGTTTTGTAAGAAAAAATTGGTAATTTTAGCGTATGATTGAACGTTTTAAAATAGGTTGAAATTCATGTTGAATTATTGCAGAAATTTGGCAAACGTTGTTGTGACGTTATTGATACTTATGAATTCGTGCAGAAAATAGCTTGTTGCGTAGAGTTTATAGGAATAAGACTGTATGATAATTATTGAATTTTAAAATAAAACAGTTAAAAAATCCTCGCAATGTTCCATAAATTAGTTTTTTATTACACATTTTTAGCACACAATAACCCTATGTTATTAAATTATTGTTTGTGTTATATTTTTATAAATTTAATGAAAGGTTCACATTGTATCTATATAAGGCCAGATAATTTTTTTCTTACCCTAGGGCTGCATTAGACCGAGTTCGCGGAAAAAAAAACGGGATTTTTTCTTTGGTTTAAGGCCGTTTTTTGCGTGACATCGGTCTTATGAAGCCCTATGGCTATAATTGTAAAGGATTAGATAAGTGCAGTAAAGGATGTAGCACTGGTTACTAAAGAAAATAAATTTGGTGTTACCAGTATAAAATTTAACGTCATACTTTTTGTATTGAATGTTGAAAATTCAGACTGTGCAGATTTAGTTACT
>QDHC01000294.1:214111-241321 GCA_013186455.1 Papilio dardanus tibullus | reverse complement strand
GAGCACGTCTTCTTTTCAAACTTTCTAAGTACAGTAAAACATGGATAAGCGATTGGATATTAAACCTCTATAAGAGAGTTATTCTATGCTCCCGTCGAGCTACCTCCATATGTGAGAAACTCAGATTAGAGTGGAACCTTTTAATATAAAAAAAGCGAAAGAAATATCGCGTTCCCTTGTCCTCTCGCTTATCCAGACTGTATTAAAATTTTTATATTTTTTCTATACAATATTTAAGACCAATTTCATTGTCACATAGTCATTTAATGGTCGATTAAAGCTCGCTAAGTGTTAATGTTTAAATCTGCACTGATGGGCATCTTGACCACTTAATGACTGTATGGAAAAAACTATATTTTCTTTCGTATTTCTTGTGATTAAAAAAACAATAATTTTTCTCTACTCTGTCTACACTTGTCCAGGATATAATTTTGTTATATATATTTATTTATATACTATATAGCATGTAATGCGTATTTATTTTGAAAATTAGAGGATAATGTGAACGGTACTTCAGGGATGGTTAAAAAAAATGAAGGATTTGTGTATGAAAACACAGGAAAGGATAGGATAGGTCTCTCGCATATATCTTAAATGTTGTAGACTAGTATTTAAAACCCTATACCCTGTATTGAATTAAGACCTAAACATTGTATGCAAAGATATTCAACATTTTTCAAAAGACAGGACAAACCTAATAAAACTATAACCGACGATTTGTTCCATCGACATCTTGTCTTTGTAAGGTTGATAAGTTTGACAACTGACACATTTGAAATATTGAATTAATTTTACATGAGAATAAAAGTCGTACTTAATGGACGGGTATTTAATCTCATATAAAATTATTTGAATTTTGAAATGTGTAAGTTGTCAAACTTATCAACCCAATAATTCGGCTTCATTAGTCCGTGTTCGCGATAAAAACAGTGTTAGCCGAAGTAAAATCTACGTTTTTAAAAACGAATTCGGTCTAATGAAACCAAAACATTTAAATTTTAAGATATAGAGGTAACAAGTGAAGTTTGAAATGTCCGCATTCAAGTGACGTTTATTTGACGGATGATTATAATAAAAAAGGGATATTTTTCAAATGTCCGCTCTAAAACTTATCTATTTGAATCTCTTTGCTTATACGTCATCTTTGAAACTAGGGTCTTTAGTATAGGATTACTTAAATCTCCGATTTTAGTATCTTAAAGATTTAGGTAGGGTAAAATGAATACTGGTACGGTTGTCATCTATAGTATTAAAGGCTAATTACATGGTACCAGTTTTTTTTACGTACCAGTGCTATAAAAAATAATTCGCACGCAATAAATATTCAAAAATGGTAGAGAACTTACATGTGGATATAAAAAATATAGTATGTACACCAGTACACCAGTTTTTAATATTTTTTTTAATATTATAAAGTAGCAAACGAGCAAGCGGCCACCTGGATTCGTTGAAATAGCGTAGATATCCGAATTGCAGATGCATTTTGCCTACCGTTAATCTACGCAGAAGGAGACGCACTGGAAGAGGATGATTTCTCTTTCATTGTGTCCCCTCCCCCGTCAAATCCACTTCCCCTTCCCATCATTTCCTTATAAGGAAAAGGATAGGAAGGGAAAGTGGACTAAAATTAGGCCTCCGGCACCACACTCCTCAGACGAAACCCGGAATTGCTTCCATTTGACGCCTGTCTTCTGTGTGTGTGGTATGTCAGCGGGCTAGCCGGACAATTCGTGCGAAGATGTTAAAGCGGACTCTACCACATGTTTAGACCATACTGGACAATTTTTCCTTCACTAAAATCATGTTATATGCAAGAAACTGGTACCATGTAATTGGACCTTTACAATTTTATTTTTATTTGCTACAGAGTTTACTTTTGAAGGCAATTGTTATTAAATGTGTTTAGGTTAAGATTTTTTCCAAACTGGGCAGTTTATTTAGCCCCAATTGGTGTATGACCAATTGTTATTGTAGGTGTCACAAAATATATAACCATTTACCCAGTAATTAGGTTAGGGCTATGAGTAATTTTGAGTTTTGAGTAATGTACACTTGTCAACAAAAGTGGTTTCACATATAAAAATATTAATTATAAATCTTATCTATCCTAGTTTGATATTTTCTTCTTGCCTCACAGTATGTTGCAATATTTTAATAAATTATACTGCAAACTGTAGTTTTAAAACAGCTACAACGTTGAAACTCTTTTCTTGACTGTACTTGGTGTGTATTTTTTCTCAACTTGTATAATTTTATTTAACCACTTTTGTCGGCGATTGTACTTGACTTTATTAAGCGCAGTTTCTTGAATGCTTTAATTGTGTTTAGATGAATAGTGCCAAAGGCTAAGAATATCTTAATATAATTATACAAATGATTTATTTATCGTTTTTTATTGATTGAAAATTTAATAGTTTTTTTTATAATTCAATATTTTTTATTGTGACATTATTTTTTATACATTATGAATCCGTGTCATATGTTTAGGGTCCATTCATTTTGCTATGTCTTATGTTTGAATAAGCCTGCATCCGCACGGACGTTTTTTATCGGCGTGGGCGTTTTTTTACCGCCCTCATTACGAACACTACATTCACACTTGTTTCCTTCGACCGGTAAATGCAACGCTGGGAAATAAAAAAGCGTTTTAAAAGCGCAGTATGAAGATAGATGGAAGATGGAGAATGTATTTGTTCTACTTGAGCGCTTTTAAACACGCGTTGAAAAATCGCCCGTGCGTATGCAAGCTTATAGTGCGTTTGGATATGTACGGCACAACGTGATTTTTAACTAATATATTGTTACCGGCCACCAGGGCAGACTTTACTCTTTTACTATGGGTTTTTTACTGAATTAACATCTGTACAAAAATATGGTTATCTCTCTCACTCTTATAAAACAGAAATGGTAATGTTTTTGTAGAAATGTTTCGGTATAAATCAACTTTTTAAATATTCTTAGACAGTGTTTACACTGGTTATTAAATACAGCTTCACCAGGAATATAAAAATGTATACTCGCTATATCAATACTAATATTATAAAGAGAAAAACTTTTCTATGTATGTATTTAATTAACTCAAAAATTACTGGTCCCATTTCAAAAATTCTTTCATTAGAAAGCTACATTATCCCCGAGTAACATAGGTTATATTATTTAATTCCACGCGGATGAAGTCGCGTACAACAGCTAGTTACTCATAAAGATGGAATTAATTTGCGCTCTAAGGTCAGGATTTTTATATTCCTGGTTAGGCGATATAAGTATGTAATCGTAGATATTAATTCAAGCTCATTTAAAAAATCTAAATGTTAGTATGTAAGGAAATATTAATCTTAACCAAAGGGAAATATGCCAAATGTTTAAGTTAAATCTACGTTTGTTTATTATAAAGAAACAGTTCCATGATTGTTTTATTTTTTTGTCTATGGTCTTATTCAGTTCGCGATTGGCGTGTTTAATTTATAAATTAATTAAATAAGATCTGGTTGTCTATGGTATACGCAATTTTATGGAAGACGTAGATTTAAGTGTTGAAAAACTAAATGTGCATTCGCAGGGACGTTTTTTTAACGCTGCGTTAAAACTGCGTTATGACTTTCAGTGCTCAGAATAAATCACTGCGAGAAAAAATTGTCGCGTTTTAAATGTGCTGTCGTATGAACTGTTACATGGAAATGCATTTGTTCTATTCGAACGCTTTTTAGCGCGCGTTAAAAAAAACGCCCGTGTATGGTGGCTACTGTCAAAGGAAAGTTTTTCCATTTTACGATCTCATTCTATACTCTTCATTATTATAAATGTATTAATGTATTTGAACCATAGATAATGTAATTGATGTCTATTGTAGAATATCCGAATCGATGTTGTCTATCCATAGAGTAAGGTTGACTGCTCTTCTTACTATGCCTATTAAAAAACTTATCTATTACTCCTAAATTCAGTTGTCTTTTATACCTTTTAAATTAAAACAAATAGCAGTTTCTGTCTACAAACAATTTTAACCTTATTTTGCTACATTATTTAACCCTTAAATGCATGGTTTTTTGAAACATAGCACACGACTTCAATAAAATAACGTGAAACGTGGTATGTATAAATTTGGCAACAAGGTGCATTTAAGGGGTTAAAAATAGCCCGGGAACCCTCGATATGGTATAGATTTTTTTTCAGTACGCAGTATGTGAACACAGTTTTATACAGTGACGTCACTTAGGTTAATTATAAATAAAATCAAATTACATATAAAATTATTTAATTAAGACTAATATTTAAAAAATAAATTAACAGATTTTTTTACTTAACTGACAGTTCAACTAACTTTGTCGTCACACTTTAATGTCCTAAAACTTCACCGTTTTGAATCCACATATTGCCATACTTTACAACAGGAATTCCCAAAGTGGTGGACCTCTTTAGGGTCGATATCGATTTCATAGGGGTCGAAATAATCGATCGATTTTGGGGGTCGACGAGGTCTGAAAATCGACCTTTTTACCTAGTATTTTGTACCAATAGGAAAAAGCAAAAATAGGCCCCTTATTGATAATAGTCTAATTTAAAGTATTGTTAATTCTCATTCTGTTTACTATTTACCTAAGTCAGGATAAAAAATAACAGTGTAGCGCAGCTGCTTTAAGTTAGCGGACCATTATGAATAAGGGGGTCGATCTTAAAAGTAGGTAATTTGGCCATAGTATGAGGTGACAGTTCATTTCGGAAAAGGGGTCACTTGTCCAATATAGTTTGGGGATCCCTGGTTTACACTCTCTTGGGATAAACAGAGACAGTATAGTATTTACGTCACTGAAATTAGTCACAGATTAAAAACAACACATAAAATACTCGTCGGGACATCTAGGTACGGTTATTTGTAGTTTAGGACAGTTCCATATTTTCTCACATCTACAATTTGATCTGAACTTTCTTCTACCTTTTTGAACTAATTCATTGAAATAACCTTTACGTCCGTTACTAAAGTAGCTGGGTTTGCTCGTTTCGTAATTTGGTTTATCTTCAACAATATTTGCTATGTTTTTGATATTTATTGTGTTTTCGATACCTTGATTTTTGTCCAGAACTTTCTTGATTTCGCTTAAATCTTTGATTTTGTTATTGCTGTTGTCAGAAGTACCAAAAGTTGTAGGTTTATTTTCCGAATTGATCGTTGTTTCTTCTATTTTATTAATTTTGTCTTTGGTTGAATTTATTTTAATATCAGTTTTATTATTTATTTCATTATAATTCATATCTTCATTTTTAATTTGATTTCTCTCACTAGTAACAGCGAATTTTCTTTGTCCCGGTAAATAATTATGTGTGAAATAACCTAGTTTGGAATAAATTTCGGCTGAATTTTCACCACTCTCATAATACCGTGGTATAGATTCGGTCATTTTGTCATAACTACTCAATTCTTCGTTATAGTCTGTGGTCTCTAGTTCGATGTTTTCAGTTGTCATATCATAGATGGCGCTGTAAGGGTTACCATTGATGAGGGAATCCCCGGCGGGGTAGGGTGCGGGTAGGTCGTATACTTCAGCTGGGTAGTCGAAGATAGTCGGCTTTACATCGGCTATTGTCTCTACGCCTTGAGGCGCGGTTAACGTTCTTCCGCACAGGAGTAAGAATAATAGTTTTCTGAAAGAGATAATGAGGCCAATTATTAGATGTTTTAGAAATGCTGTAGGTCTTGACTAGGACTATAGGTTAGTTAAGTATTTTTATTTCTAACCGTTGGGCTTCATAAGATCGAGTTCGTGGAAAAAATGGAGATTTTGCTACAGCGTAAGGTCTTTTTTGCGTTGACATCGGTGTCATAACGCCCTAGGGTCAAGACCTGTTGCTATGTCTATTGTATCCTAGAGATCTTTAGGTAATCTGCTGTGCGAAATAACACTTAATTTATTTTCTTTTAATTAGGTTAGGCTCGAGCGACTTGGTGCGGAGTGGAAACGCTTCCCTTGTAACGAAATGTTTTAGAGTTTGCCATCTAGTTAAATGTATTTTTATAGTATTATGGTTATCAAAAGGTTTCGATTTTCTCCTTAGATATTATTTAAGCAGGGTATACCTGTTTGATACTAGTTTAAAACCTGATTTATTCAAGTATCAGTCATTGAACTCATTTAAATATTTACAAAAACAAACAAAACCCCAAAAGTTCTCTCCCGCTGAGTATTTATATCGATTTGTATGATAATGTAAAAAAAAATAGTATAATGTATGGTTATTGAAAAAAAAGGTTAATTTAATACAAAAAAAAACAAACTTCGAATTCGTAAATTATTGCATTGTTTACTTGGATATAATTTTCCGGGATTTCTAAGCGATTATCGTTTTTAATTCTATTTAAGTATCATTGGATACAATTATATGTAAATCGTGTACATTTTGCACATTGCAATTACTCAATTTAACATTTCCTACATAAATGTTCTCAGGATGTTAAAAAATTAACGTCGTTTTTTTTGGTAGATAGTATCCATATTTTACTGTAAAATTCCACTCGTCCACTCGTCGCCCACGGCGCCAGACAGAAAGAGGCGCCACAAATCTGGGAATTAGGTTAACAGGATTTTGTGTTTACATTGATATTGATGATTTTGTGCGTTCAACTAGAAGCATAGCAGTAAAGCTGTGTCTACACTAGACAAGCCAATCATCATCATCACAAGCTCACTATTCGTCTCCACCAAGGGGCGCCAAGCCTGTCCCCTAAGGGTTGACTAGACCGATCATGAACCGATCCAAATTCGTTCTGTCTGGACCAACTTATGAGCCTCCAACGAACTTTCCTGGTATCTTTTTACATAGAATTAAGCGGTTTATTATAAATTTACTATTTAACATAACGTCTTGTGAGAACAGGATTCCGTTGCAATGCCATGAAACAATGTCATGTAGAATAAATTACATCGCTGTATACACAATAACTTTATTCTCTTGACGTGATCGTGGCGACCTCTATAATTGTCTATCAGAAACTACACAACTCGAAAAAGCATAGTTTGTGACTCGAAGGACCATTTCTGTAGTATGTTTCAACACTAGACTTGCTTACAATATTATTTTTTAAATTATAATTGTACTAGCGACCCGCCCCGGCTTCGCACGGGTGCAATCCAACATATAAGTTATATGAATATAAACCTTTCTCTTTAAAAAAACGCATCAAAATCCGTTGCGTAGTTTTAAAGATTTAAGCATACATAGGGACAGAGAAAGTGACTTTGTTTAATACTATGTCTAAAAATGTACAAAAATTATTTGGTTTTTAAGGATTTTCTTTCATATGTCAATGAAAATTTAACTTTCAAACAGCTCTATGATAAAATCGCTTCAAATTCCTCGTACGCTGGTCAATTATTAAAATTATATTTCGTAGTAGCCGCTGACACAAATATTTTACCAGTGCACCGAGAACAATAGTTACTTCTATGTAATAGTTGGCATTCAGACTTGAGTTTACTATCAAAAACAATGGTAAGAGGCCTTCCTCTGACATTCGGAAATACATCCGTTAAAAATAAACTAAAAATAGGAAGGGATTACCGATTAGCGTGAAACATATTTACCCGATGTTCTTAGATGAAGGAAAACATCGTGATGCAACCTGCACATATCGACTAAGAAATTTAAAGATATGTGCGAAGTTGACCAACCCGCACTGGGCCAGCGTTGACTTATGGCCTAGTCACCCCCTTAAGGAGTAGGCTCCGCGCCCCTCGGTGGGGACGTATAGTGAGCTGGTGACGAATCTTTCCGCAGTTGCTACGTAACTACTGTAAATTAAATTGTTTAATATTGCACTTTTTTAAATTCACTTGATTTTTTTCAAGTGAATTTAAAAAAAATCACTTGAAAAAAAACAATAAAAAATATAAGTGTATGAATATGGACGAGACAAGTCCATGGCCTCTGCCTACCCATCCGGGTCACAGCATACTTTGTGTTATTGTCTTAAAGATGTAATGTTTTTAATTTTTAAAAGATCTTAAGTTCTAATTTTCCATCAGACTATTGCCTTTTGGGTGTATTGAACTCTTTATCATTAGACCATTAATGATTATCGAAAACAGCGAAAAAAAAAACAAATGACAAGAAAAATCACTCCAGACAAGTTATAGAATACTAGTTTGGTCACAAAATAGATAATTTAAGCA
The DNA here is from genome assembly GCA_013186455.1 of Papilio dardanus tibullus. Lineage (NCBI taxonomy): Eukaryota > Metazoa > Arthropoda > Insecta > Lepidoptera > Papilionidae > Papilio > Papilio dardanus. The sequence continues at coordinate 233,156 of QDHC01000294.1, read as the reverse complement.
GTCGTTCAACTTGTGTTAGATTAATGAATCAAATTCAAATTATCTTATTTCGTAATACAACTATTGGGAATAAACTTAAACATAATAATTAAAGTCACAGATAACGCTAATTTTTTGGAACGATAAGGAAAATGAGGCCCAAATATGTTACTTTTAAAAAGTTATTAAATGTTAAGCTTTCATGAAATAATTTTAAAATGCATAATTATTTCTAAAGTAAATTTGCAAAAAAAACTAAATTTTCTCTATCCTTACCCTGTGGCTTTACCCCGAAGCAGAATCTCCGTTTTTATTGCGAACTTTGTCCAATGAAATTTTTTTTTTTGTTGAGATTTTATGGCCTGGTAATTTGTCCAATGAAGTCGTAGGGTTACAGATCAGATAGGTTGGTAAAATTGGCGGGAACATAATCGATAACAGATTAAAAAATGCAATTAAATGCTATGATCGCAAAACATGCCATGAATCTGTGTTAACACGGACCGAAAGCGTCAAGTACATTAGCCATTTGAAACTTAATTAGTAATTAAAAACATCATTGTGATGAAAACAATGCGGCTTAGAGGGAAACGCACCGGTCGCAGTTCGCGAATATGCCGGCTGAATTATGTAATTTATTTGAATCGTATTTATTACTGTATTATAAAAAAAACAATTTAAGTTATGCCATTTGGTGTACATATTTTATTGTTTTTAAACTTTAACTGTGAAATTAGAATATTGCAGCATGTTTTTATCACTTGGTATCAAATTAATATTATTTAATACGTTAATTCAACGTCAAAAATCGTCAAATACCGTTAGATAAATAATAACACCTACTGCGTTTTCTAATTTATTCCCACTTAAGCACTTTAACATCCAAAAATATTAAGCATATTTAACATCTAAGAATTATCATTAAATTCACAAAACACAATTATAAATATTATCACTTAATATTTATTTTTTTTGATAAATAAAAAAAATCAATGTCACCAAATTTTAAATTAACAGTTATCTGGAAAAAATCGTTAAAATAAAAAAGGAACATCACTAACCGGTACATTTCTATGCCGGTGTTTTCTTCGCGGGTTTATTCCGATATGGCCTCGGGGTTGAAGGATCCACTCCTATATATAAACAACCTAGACGATAAAATAAAACTGCGAATGCGACGCAAAAATAAAAAAAAAATAAAGATGGCGACGTTGTTTTTTTCTCGGTCAACGGTAAGCAACTGCGTTCGGCTCGGCGGGAAGACATTGCCGTGCGCGGGAAACTTGACAGCAAGTGATTACTGTGAAATCTTCAACGTTTGTCGGTTTTTGTCGATTTGTTTATCGTAATGATTAAAAATTCTTAATGCATGTTTTAAATTCACATAATTATGACGATTTTTTTTACATAACTAATATATCAATAACTAAGATGCCGTTTTTTTACTTAATTATAACACAGATAAGGCACTAGGGTAATATAACAGCTTTTTAAAATAATTGCACTCCGTATAATGTATTACAAATATGGTTTTATGTTTGTTAATAACCGCATTATTATATATTATCGTATTTTGTGCTTTGTTAACAAACCATAAAAAAACAACTGTAATTAAAATAAGTTCACAAAGACATAATCTAAGCTTATTAGATGTTTTTTTTACTAAAAGAAACACAAGCAAAACCTTATCATGTAATTAGTTAAGACAATTATTCGTAGCCAGTGTTTTGTTGAACTTGAATTATTTATTGTCTTGCATCTGTGGGAATCTCCCGCCAAGGAAGTCATAGACAGTAGAAGACTTGGCAATGACACCGAAGTTAAGGTGAGCGTCCACCGCAAAAGAGTAATGAGCTGAGCGTGAGCTGGACGGCCCCATTTTCCACTTTCATACGTAACTGCTTACTTGTGTCCCCACCAACAAAGAGAAATGAGATATGATAAAAAGAGCCGAAATGTGGGAGCTGAGCTGTGTCAAATGAGACAGCTGCGTTATGCCATTGGGCATCTTATCTTCAATATATTTTTAACATCGAAGTCCTAGAATAGCTTTGGATACTATGGTAAATAGATAAATAAATAGACGTAAGTAAACGCACGAAATCCATAACCTTTATTGCTCAATCGTGAATATACTTCTTTGGTCTCATACCTTTGTAAAAATACGCGCATTTTTATGTGTTGTAAAGTGATGTTATAATTAATTAAGTGCATGGGAATCTATGACCTGAAGTATGCATTGCGTCTTGCTTATTATTATTATTATAATAATCGTTTAATCTCTATTTATCATGTGGCATTTCCTGCATATCGTTAATTACGATGTAAATTAAACCATAATGTGTATAAAAATGTTTTAAACGTCTATGTCCTAAGTTATTTGTACCTAAGCTTCATTAGACCGAAGGATAGAAGCGGAAACTGCTTAGAGTTTCTGTTTTTATCTCGAACTCGGTGTAATGAAGCCATAGGGTAAAGGATATTAATAGTACTAGTTAATTTATGTATTTAATCATAGAAATAGAGATAAATCTACTTTGAGAATAACATGAAATAAATAAGAAGAGACCCGTTGATGTCTTATATAAGACTTTCTTAACACTAACTTAACAGAATTCCTTTGCTGTGATATTTTATGAATACGTATCGTCGTCTCTACTTTGTCAAAGAGAATGAAAGAGATGGAAAACTATACCAATATTACTGCAGTGGTATGATATGCAAAGATTTCACATCGTTAATTATTCTACAGGAAAGTATCATATCGACACAATTCAATGACTTCATAAAAAATGGTAAAAGCTTTTTATTGATTATAGAAATGTGTGCTTCCCAAGAACAACGAACATTAATACCATTTCCGCTAAGCAAAGAGACGCGCGCTTTGACCGTCGACCGACCGCATTCATCAGCTGATTTGGAACATATCTCTATAGATGGAAAGATCATGATTGGAAGAACAGCTTTTGCCTCGACTTACTGCCATTTGATGTTACAGATAGATGATTCTCCATTATAATTTCGAATCCAGTAATAATGCTGTTATGTTTGTACTTTCTACGTTTGGTACTGGTACATCCATTAAATTTATTCCAAAATATAGAACATTCTTGTTCCTGGTACTTCCTATGATACATAATTTGGACCAATGAGACCCCTGGTCTATCTTATTTAGTTCCATGTGTCCTCCAGTATCATATTAGGACTTATTGGTCCTCATTTAACGCAGTATTTTATACATTTTTTTCGGAATAAGGTTGAGAGTTCCAAGGAATAAGGTATTTATTTCTAGAAACAACTGCGACAGTCGCATGCGGTTATAATCGCGCGATTAACCACTCAGTGGAAATAGGCTTTAAATGTATGATCTAGTTCATGATCGTTTTCCCATCGTAAATATTGTTTGTTAACAGAGAGTACGTAAAAAGTTTATTTGTTTACTGGGAGCATAGTCATAGACCACACGCAAAGATTTTCTAATTTCTCTAACTACATACCTTCTATATTTTTAATGATCATTGTCACGTATTCATTCGTATTTAGAAAATTACTAAAGCCAGCTTCAAACGCTTAGTTTTAACTGTACAGTTTAACTGACCAGTTAAAACGGACGTGTGTAGGCATAACTGAGGACTGTAGTAATATAGTTCGACTGTGCAGTTAAAATTGAAGTATGTACCTCAGTTATAAATGCACAGTTATAAAACTGAACGTTTGTAGCCGGCTTAAACTACATTTTTTTAACCCTTTAATGGACAATGTTGTTTTTAAACAACATACTAAACAGTAATTCATACATTTCCTAGACAGTAATACATGTCTATTACACAAATATGTATTTTTTTAAAAGTGAAACAAAAATCGTCCATTTAAGGGTTAATAAATACACACAATATTGCGTCTTTTAAATTAAAGTTCGTTACTATATCTCCAATAACTTAAATATTACCGATCGTGATGTGTGTAAATATTACTCAGAAAAATCATATCAATAGTAAACTCAAAAAATATTTTTACTTAATATCGCTTATATCCTTCGAAGTATTTAACGCAGCTCAATTTATTATGTTGTTATACGTATAACAGACTAGCTGTTGCGCGCGACTACGTCCGCGTGGAATTAAATAATTTAGGCTATGCTACTCGGAGATAATATAGCTTTCTAATGGTGATAGAATTTTTGAAATCGGCCCAGTAGTTTTTGAGTTATTTCAATACAAACAAAAATACAAAGTTTCTCTCTTTATTATATTAGTATAGACAACCGGCTCGTCAAGGACGACAGCTGGTCTTGCGACCAAGTTCGAGTGAGTCTCATAGTTTGGGATGCACCGCGCCCTTTTAAAGTTGTTGTCCAATGTTTATAATTTCCGACACAGAATTGAGTTAATACATAAGTCGAAGTTACTTAATTATAAATACAGTCGATCTTGGATAAACGAGAGTCCAACAGACCGTGATATTTGTCTCGCTTATAGACGTTTCTCTCTTATTAAGTTTTTTGGTAATGAAGGTTATTTGCCAGCACCAGAGAATGATTTTCTCTGATAGAGATTTCTCACTTATCCAGGTAATTATGTGTGTAATTTTTTTATAAGATTTAGTAGATGGAATCGATTGTAAATTAAGTAAAATTTTAAAATTGAAATAACCACTGTAAAACTTTTTAAATCAAACGAGACACCATGTTTAATCTTCGCTTATTTTTATGAAAAAAAGACTTAATAAACCATTACCAATAATTATTACAAGCAACCATCAAAAATCAATGTATAAGTATTTAAGGACTTATCTGTTTACAAAATACTTTTTACTTGCAATCCGAAATTGAAAATCGACTCGTTCCGACACAAATGTAAAAAATGACAATGGACATGCGCACATTAAATTCTTATGTCGATGCACTCTCTCGTTATACGATACGATATAAGAATGTCCTGCGTATAATTTACGAATACTTTAAACTACTAAAATAAAAGAATTGAATTAAAATCTTCATAACCTTTTTTCGATTCAACATTTATGGGTCTTATATTTTTTTATAAAACTACGTCAGAAGAATGGGGGTGGCGATTGTGATGATTAACGTGGAAGATATGGACTAACGACGCCATTGACGTCAAAAAATGATTATTGTACTCAATAATATTAATAAATCGACTATTCTAGTATCAGTAGGTTAAAGTTGAGTCTTGCCTTGATTTCTGAGAAGTTACAATTGTCATGAATAAACCCAAAGCTTCGTGGAATAACCGTGAGTGTCCACTGTTGACATATCAAACAAAAGTATATTGTCGACTCTGTTTTTCCAAGCGAATGAGTGAGAAAGCGATATGTAAGTTTTTCGGCAGTGAAAACCCGTGGATAAATTATTAAAAACAAAACTAATCGTTCATACAAATATTGTAAAATTAATTAAGTATGTAGTTAGGTATTTGTTAGGTAATTCATCAATTTTTAACTTAATATTCATACTAATAAAGAAATAAATAAAATAATTTACAGGGAATATAAAAATTGTAAATGTTTTAGTGAGATACAAATATGACTGATACATAGTTAAGTATATTACAACTAAAAATAAAAGCTTATAATTAAACACAAAAAATAAGGCTTTATAATAACAACGAGCAATGTTACGTTTACACGTGGAACAGGTTTTTCATGCAAATCTTCTCTTCTTATATTTTTTCTTTTACTTCTTTTTGTATCCGTCGCAAACTCTGTCTTTTGTTGCCCTTCGCTAGGCAGCTGGCAATATAATCAAGCAAACTGCCATACGATGAGCCGCAACTGACACGAGTTTTAATTCTTCTCTTCACTTCTTTTCCGATCTTCTATCTTCCTTTTGTTTTTAATTATAATGCAGATTAAAAAACCTTCTGCTGCACTTCGAGTCGTCAATTGTTTACTAGAAGTCCATTATTTTATATTTATATTTAACGACTATAAATGCAACAGAAAACCGTTACGATAATAATTTAAATTATCTTTTACATTTTATGCACTCAAATAAATACTAATATAAGTATTTATAATTAACAAATACAATTATTAACACTAAATAAAGGTAACTAATAAGAAACTTAACAATAATTTATAAACCATAGATTAAAAAACTGAGAATACACACCTATAACTGGACGAATGTAATTAAGCAGCTTTGCAACAAATTCACAAGAGCACATTGGCCGTCGATTCGTTTGTGCTACCAATATAAATCCCTCTTATCTACGAGGAAAGCCGCGAGTTAATACATAGCTCTAATTAGGACCGACCAATGCGTTGGACGCCATATTGTACGACGCCATTTTGTTTTGTTGAGTAATTAGTGATGTTTGCGTATAATCAAATTGTTACAATAAGTTTAAATGGAAGCGTAGGGCAGAGGAGATATCGTATATTGAAGTGTTTTTTACTTAACACACTGTAACAACCGCTCCCACAGTTCATAATTGATCCACTTTAGTGTAGATTTAGCATGAGAAGTCTACAAACTACCTGCTTTGACTTTATTTCATTAACTTCAAGTTGATATCTTATTAGTTTCCAAAGGGTAGGGAGAGATTAATTCTTATTTTACGTGGTTCACGCTCGTCTCTTCCGCGTTCAATCTATACAAGCATAAATATGGAAAGGCGGCAATGGTGTCTGATTAACTACCTATGTTAAATTGTATTATACTTAGTAGAAATATGAATTTGAATTATTTAAAAATAATTACTTAGGAACATCACTATAAAAATATAAAACATTTTCGTTATCGTCCGAGGCAGGATGGCGAACCGGATGAGGTGGTCTCCCGCAGGAGATAGCGTCGAGTAAAACACTTGGCCTGACCAACTAATAGGCAATTACTGCCATAACACGATAAATGACCTCATAAATTGCGCACGATTTTGTTATTTACACGCACCTGCTATTTATGACAAAAACAATTTATTTATAACACAAACATCACCAAGGTAGATGAAGACAGAAGAAAGTATGGAAGGATTGAAAGAAGATATGAGCGAACTCAGATAAGACAGCTGTAAGAGATATATGGAAGAGTATGTACTGTACATATTTGTCATACCCCTGTAAGTGAATAGACAACCGATGAGCTTCACTCTTCTCACTTCTACATTCAAACTACCCACTTTTGAATGTAGAAGTGAGAAAGAAACTGTATGAATGTCTCCAAATGTTTGCAGTAGCATTTCGTAGCGTATGACCTGACCAGTCTTATACCATGACTACTTAGAAAACAGGCTGTAAGTAGAAGTAATTCCGTATACAGACTGATGAGTTTGAGTCTCAGTCTGAAGAGGTATGTTGGCTATAAGATAAGCTAGAGCCAACATACCTCTTTTTTCCTTTCCATCTTTTTCTAATAAGGTACGAATGGGAAAGGGAACTGGTCTTGGTGGAGACAAAGAAGGGGACATCACTTTCTTCGTCCCTCTAGTCATTAAAGGTTGGTAAGGCATTAATATGTAGCCTTTTATGTTGTCTTTGTGCAACGGTGGTTGCTATTTTAGCCAAATCAGGTAGCCGTTACGTATAAAAGAATAAGGAATCTCTCCCTCTAGGTCTTAGCCAAGAGTTTTATTATTATAAATGTATACATTGAAGTAATTTACTTAATTTCAATTTCAATATTAATTAAGCTTGAAAATCATCCTGTTATTAAAGTATAATTTAATTTATTTTTCCGCATCATTATTATTGAAGGAAAACCACAGACAATATTTTCATGGTGACTGAATCGTACTAATTATGAATTTATGAAGATTATTATTTTGGTTATATATTCCTTGTTATTTTAAAACGTGAGCCATTTACCTAAGGGCTTCATTAAACCGATATCACGCCAAAAAAGACCTTATTGCCAAGTAAAATATACGTTTTTATCGCGAACTCGGTCTAATGAAGCCCTACGGTTATAAATAAGTATTTTATATCATTTGTTTTATTAGTATTGGTGGCATTTTAACTTAGAGCTTATTTAAACCAATATTTAATGCTCCTTCCCTTTCTATATCTATACTAATATTATAAAGAGAGAAACTTTGTATTTTTGTTTGTATTGAAATAACTCAAGAACTACAATACCGATTTCAAAAATTCTTTTACCATTAGAAAGCTACATTATCCCCGAGTAACATAGGCTATATTATTTAATACAAAGAGGACAAAGTCGCGCACAACAACTATATTTGAAGGGAAAAAAGAAATACGTTGAAACAACTTTAAATATTTCTTTAAAAAATACTTAATAAGTACGTGAAATATAATGTCTGATTGATGTTAACAACTTTAAACACATTTGGAATAGAATGTTAGCTAAGTATTTGTACTTACTCAAGTTCAAGGTTACAACATCCAGGGTCGCTGAATCGATTGCACACTTCCCGGGGGAACCACAACAATATAATAAAGAAACTATTGACTGCTACTCTTATAATTATTTTCTTTTAATCACGCAGTTAGCAAGATCAAAAGACTGTTGTTATAGTTCGTTCAGGATCTTGTCAGTAGTTTGATATTTTCTAGCAACTGAGATTTGCAGTGCGGGGAAAATTTATGTTTATGAAGGTTGATCAGCTGCCAATACGTCTCTAGGTCAAGGTCAATTCCGTTCTGCGCAAGTGCGAAGGTCAATGTTGCCAAGCGCCTACGATTAAATAATAGCAAAAATATTGAATTGGAATTTTATTTAAAAATATTTCTAGGAGTTTTTATTTTATTTATTTTAGATGTGTTGCATAAATAAAAATCATATTTTATTATTCCATTTATTCATAATAGCTTACTAATATACAAAGTACAAGATTAAAGTTGATAACACTGTTATTTTTTTCTTTTAACGTTTCTGACAGTTTGATTTTGATGTTTGAACTGATAGTTTACTTTCATTAAAAAAATAAAAACATTAAGTACCATGTTTAGTATAAAAACTTGCAATTATATTATTTTTTTACATCTGCTGTGAATTTTATGTCAGAATTGTTATGTTTAGGTTTTTTTTAGGTTCCGTTGTAGATTTAACTATTTATAAATTAGTTTTTATTCCATTTCTCCACAATTTTACCAATGAAATCATGCGCATTCGTTTTCAACATGTAATTTAATTAACTACAGATTTCTCAAATTAGTTTCATATAGGAAGTCAATAAAACAATTCATAAACATACTGTGCTATAATCTAAGTAAAATAACATATTAATAAAATCAAATAATACACAAATTACATACAAAAAAATGAAATAAAAATAAACCAAAGATCGCGTCGCTTTCCATACAACGGTAGCACTTTATTACAGGCTAAACAAATCCACACATTAGGCCTTTTACAATACAAAGCTATACGAAAGTAAACCTTAGCTCGCGCATCATAAAGTCGAATATCCAATACCCTGCCCTCTTCAGTCCATTCACTATTGACAAACGTCATCCGAAATAGAGCCTTGCGCCGTTGTATTAAGGCGTTGAATCGCTTGATTGCTTCAGCGTGACGTCACACGTCATCTGTCAGATTTGGCGGCATTGTGCAGATGGTTGGGAGCGTCCGCGAACGCGAACTTCAACCTGTAAGCTTCAGCTACGAGGAGACTTATGTTCGAATCCGTCCAGTTTTGTGTTGGTACGTTTTGTAGTAATATCATGAGGCCTTGGAAGTCTCTTTCTAGCATTAATCTTTCCCGCCAATGGAGGAGGAATGCCGCGCATACGTAGAGTTGGAAGGTCGCGAACCCGTCAGATTCCGCGAGGTAGGTGTCCCAGAGACGTATAGTACAAGGTAGAGGTATCTCCCTCGTGAGCAGGTTGTTCATCCAGCGGAAGGAGAACTGGAGATAGTCAACTCCGTGGGTCTGCAGATGTTCATGCAGTTGATGATCGATGCGACGTATTAATTCTTTTAGTTGATTTACCTGAAAACGTTGGTTGAAAACAATCAGTTTGACATTTCGATATTTCCTACGCAAAAACCATAGACAATCGAAACATACAATACATTTTTATTTACTATTTTTTACTCTACTATTGCATATTTATATTCTTTTTGTCGTCTTTTTTACGAATATATTTTTTTGAAGCCTAGTTTTTTTATTGATGGGTAAAAACAGAATTGTTAAGAGTGAACTTACTTTATACTGTATTCCAAGTTGTGCAAATATATAATTATCCTGTATACTATCCAGGAACTTGGAGAGGCACCAGAAGGAGTCCGCTTCAATCACATCTCTCTGCTCCTCCGTCAGCTGGTCTAACGGGAAGTTGTCCAACTCTTTACCCGGAGCTGCTTCCTGCAGGAAGACCATGAAGAATGGAGTCACCAGGTCGTTGATGCCTTGCACGTAGCCCGACGCCGGGTGTCTAATCGCCCATATGTATAAGATCCTCTCGAACATCACCTGGGAATTATTAAATAATATTAATTTGTGAACATCCTGTAGTTGCTTCCTAGAAATAATTATTCTATGATAATTTTTCATCATCCTGTAGATTGCTCCATAGACATAATTTAACATCATCTAAACTTTTCTTAGACACAGGCAATCATACATAGATTTTTATACAGATGTTGCATTCGATAACAATATTAATATGCGCTTATAACGGAAATGCAGGTTAGCAATTATATCAGGTGGTCACCGCAACATGACCGCAACCACACGCGTCGCGCTCCAACCTACCATAGTTACACAATTAAACTAACTGCACTATTAAAAGAATATCAAAATTATAAGCAAGTTTGTGATGAATTTTTCACAGCAACCGTTTCAGTTCCAGCGAACGTTTCACCGACCAACCCCTAAAGTAGTTTTAGATAGGTGTCTTTTTGCTTAACCCTTAATAACCTAAAGTTTCAATATTGATACCAATCTTTTAAACCAATGTTCACATTACTTTCGTAAATCAGGCTACTAAGGGTTAAGGCTCCCTATATCTAATGGATCCCTTGCAGTCCTTAGTGAGACTTAACTGTTGGTGAAACCGAAAGTAGTGTTAGGTGACATTTAAAATGCGTTAAGGGTTACCAAAAATTTAGGGATTGTTGGTGAAAACAGCCTTTAGAAGCCTATTACCAGAGTATGTTCTACTTCTGATCCTTTCATTTTAAATATGTTGCTGTATTGGTGATAACTTCTAACATACATTTATCTATTTTAAATTTCCTATTTGTAATAATAATAGTAAGACGTTGTAATATTATTAAAAACTGGATGTTGTTAGAGACTTCGTCAACGTGGAAATATAGCCTATGTTACTTAGGGATAATGTAACTTTATAACGGTGAAAGAATTTTTTAATTCGGTTGTTAAGTTATTCTAATATACGTACAAAAATTTAAAAATATAAATCTTATCTTTATTAATCGTCATATCACGCTTTATTGGGATTAATCTATTATTACAGATAGGATCGAGCCTATTGCCAATAGGCCCGATACAGTAAATAAAAGTATACAATTAGTTTTTTTTTTAATATCACAAAGTGGCAAACGAGCAAGTGACCACCTGGACTCACTGAAATAGCGAAGCGACCGCTGCCCAATAGACATCTACATTAGTACATACAGATTGTTAAATAAATGCAAAATATTATGTTTAATTTTAAATTACTTGAATATAAATATGTTAATATGGAAGCAAAGTTTATACACTTATGCAAAAATATGGAAATGAAACAAACCAAGGTCAAGAAACTTTAAATTATACAAGTCTACACAAATATGCAAATTTTACAATTCCATGTTTAAAAGGTTTTATGGAACACTATCGTAATTATAAAGAGGATATATTTGTTTGCATTGATTAGACTCCGAAACTATTAAACTGATTGAAATTTTTTGCAAAAGATAAAACATGTCACTTTGACCTCTAACTTCAAGGTCAAAACAACTTTAAACACACTGACAGTGATTCCATAGTTTATTGAACTTGAAATTCCTACAATGTTAAAGAGGACAACTAATTGAATATTCAAAGCATGTTTTATACTACTGGTAACAACATGCTTTGTTTCTTTTGAAATTCTAATACCGTTAAAGTACTTTCTACTTATAATAATGTCAAGAATAATAGACAATTTACATTGTCTATGAACTTTAGACCACAGAAGTTAAGAGGACTTGCCACTTGCATGACTTTTACAATCATTTATAAAGCCTTATTCATAATAGACTGCACAGCACAAGGCCATATGGTCTTTTGTTAGTTCCTGCTTGTTAGTTTGTCTGTTTCATTCTATTTTTAACCGACTTCCAGCAGAAGGAGGTTATCAAGATGTTTTTTTTATTAATGTATGTACAAGAATTATTAAAGATAGATATTTTAAAAAGACGTCACATTCAAGTGACATCAAGTCACAGTAATGTCACATTAAAGTCACAGTCACGGTATTTCATCCATGAATACCGTAATCTTTGAACACATTTATGTTGGCGCTGCACTGTAACATACCTGGACAGTAATCTGCTGGAACAATGCAACGAGCGGGCTCATACGAGGTATATCTATATGTATCTGTCTATATGTATCTTCCTCTCTCTCTGCATCATAGTACTGTCTCACGAGATGCTTGTAGTCCGCTCTCTTCCGTTCTAACGTCTCCGCTCTACGTTCCGCGTTCGCCGGCAGGTAGCCAGCTAAGAGACGCCATGTGACAGCTCTCGTCTGGAATTAATGATCTAAAGTTTATTGTAAATTATTACTGCATAGATACTTAAGGCCTAATTTTCAACCGCCCCTCAAATATTTAAGAGTTTGATAAACATTTGTTTAAGTCCACACTTAAAGTCCAAATTCTACGGCAAGCTTGTTTAACTCTGACACCTTTAGATTTTAAGCGATTCTTAAATTTGAATGGCAGTAACAGTCGGCTGTTAGTTTAGGAATTATTCTTTCTTAATCAACTATACTTTTAGCTTCATCTCCATAGAAACCAAGTCTCTTAATAAGCAATTGGATTAATTTTACACTTAAATAGATTATGTATTAGATTGGTACTTTGTAAAGTTTATTTGGAAGTAGTAATCTTATCTTTGTATATTTTTTGTTAAGATTCATTCAACTATGTAAAATGCTTAATCATTGTAGTCATAAAAAAATAATAATTTTGTGTCAAAATATAGATTTCACCTTTGACATTTCTATCAGACAATTCTTGAAGAATAATGAAAATCCAGTGTTTAATAGTACAGTAAAAAATAATCAATTTAAAACACAACACCAAAGGTTTTCTTTACACTTACTTTAATAGGTATTCCAGACCAGCTCAACTGTTTCAACTCATCTAAATCCAAGACAGAACTCTCAAGTATTTGTTGAAACCTTTCTAGTTTGGACTCACTGCTTTCCTCGCGCGACGCCAGCGCGGACAGCCTGACGGGGCGAGGACGCCCGGGGTAATGTCTGATAAGCCCAGTGCTACTCCCCACACCACCTCCGGTCCTCCTAATTTCATTTTTCCTCACGGCCAACGCCTCCTCTTTAGGTTTTATAGTTTCACTCTCTACTTTGACGTCACTTTTGTTTACATTTTTCGTACTATTCCTATGCGAATTTATCACGTTTAAAGCTGCAGTTTCCGATATGGCTTTCGATATCTTGGCCTCCGCGATACCAGATATGATGTCGTCGTCACCGAGGTCCCAGGCATCGTTCACAGATGCCTGGAACTGTTGATACGACGACCCAGACATAACCTCCTTCTTCTCGACCCTTTGCAAAGGTCTTCCAGGGATTGCGCGTTGTGGTGTCCTCCAAAACGTATCAGACAATACACTGCTCTTGTCATATTCGGCTTGGTAACTGTCCATAATAAAATATCATCAGGAACATTATAAAATCTTTACTGAACAACAAAATAAGAGAATGTTTGATATGACATATCACATGCACCATAGACAATTTTGAGTGTTTTTTGATCTCCATTCGCCGATTCGGTTCGCAAATTAAATGCACAATCACGAAACGAGTGCCGAAGTCGTAAGAATATTTTCTTGCAATCGTATAAAATATACGGAGTCTATTTAATTTCTACAGAAAACATAAAAATACAAGGTGTCAATCAAATATCATGAAGTTGACATTTAAATTATACCACCCTGACTGTTTTGATTTTATTAACGTTTTTTTATAAGGAACAAGAAACTATTTTTATTTTATTTGTTATAAAAATATTAAGATGTTCGGATCCAACACCAAATGAAATTATTTGTTACCAATATAATGTTTCTAAGGAATTTATTAAATCGATAACTGTATTAGCTCCACGGATAACAGATCGTGTGGTCTTCATCATGGCCAGTCCGAACCCGGATAACGATGCAGCTTCTATATTCGTACAGAAAGACAAGGAGAAGACTAGAAAAAGTCCGGATCGTGGTGATATATCGTCACGAATGAACTCTACTGTCAAACCGAGTAAACCAGCGGAAATAATTACGGTTAAAGATTTCTTCGATTTTATGAAAACGGCTTACCAAGTCTATGAGCATTTAGAAGGCAATGAAGACGAAGCCAAAATAAACTGGGAGGCACTTACTAAATTGACGGTCATAAATCATGTTATAGAACCACAGGAGAGAGAACTTTTGAGGAATACTGCTCATACGGAGCAAAAGCCAATAACCAGTAAAAGCGATACAGCTATAGAAAAGAAAACAAGCGAGATATTGATATTAGAAAAACGGCTTAGTTACAATGATATTGAAAGTAAGTGAAGATATTTTAAATTGCTTTTGTTATACATTGTAACTGAAATAAAGATTTGAACTGTTTTTAGACAAAAGACGTTCTATTCGTGGGGATATTAAAGTGGAGATGCTTGGGGCCTGGACGGAGGCCAATTTAAATTGTAAATTAAACGATGTAAGTAAAAAATATAGTTTTTTCTAATTTTATATTAACATTTAGTCTATACTTTTTCTCAGTAGATGGCGCTATCAGGATCAAATTTACAAAATTTTGTTTATAATATTAGGTAATCAACGAAGGCATATTAGACTCCATTTTACCCTATCTAGTTGGATATAGAAAACCTTCAAAAACGACAAGTGTTTATACGCCTGTAATTAAAAAACCAAGCACTGAGTCGGATGTTAAAAAACCGGCCAGCTTTGGAGGTAAGTATGATATTATATTTTTTGTCTTCATTAAAAATCTTTTTTTTTAATATTCATTTTTTACTATAGGGTTCATGCACGAAAGAGAAGCAAAAGATCGATTAGGAAGACGTAAATCTTCAATAATTGCAATTCAAGATAAAATAAATCAAAAACAAGAGTAAGAACTTTTCCAATTTTGTTTTGGGACTTGCTTTTCATTGATAGATGGCGCTTCTACGGATTTTGAATATTGTCATTAATTTCAATGTAATGTGCATCGTCCGATATGGTCTAGTGGCTAGGATACCTGGCTCTCACCCAGGAGGCTCGGGTTCGATTCCCGGTATCGGAAGGAATACTTTTTTGTTTTTTTTAGAGGGGAAATCGAAATTCATGTTTGCGACGAAGTAAAAGGTTTGAAGAAAGATTTTAAGTGCCCACAGAAATTACTCGTGACAAAAATGGGTTATTTTGCTGACGTCACCGCCGGCCAGAGACTGGAGGATATGGATATTTCAGTACATTGTGATATACAGGTATAATTTGCTTCTAAAATGCACAATAACATTTTCTAAATTTATGTTTCTTAATATTTTAAAAAGTAAACTAAAGTTGCTTGGTGCTTAAAATATAAAACAAAAAAATTGCAGATTTTCGATTGGCTCATGAGATGGGTAAAACGAGACACCATTCTAGTCGCCGACTGGCCGCTGTTGGATGCTCACAATGTTATACCCATACTCGTTTCAGCTTCATTTCTTCAGGTAAATTGCACCCATACATATGGCAACACAAATTTAAAAAATATTGTACCATAGACAATAAAACTCAGTAACAGTTTGTTTGTAGATGGAGCCACTTCTGCACGACTGTCTGATATACTGCCACGCGCATATGAATGATATCGTTAAAACGTCCACCAATCTTGCTTGTTTGAGCGATGCTCTGCTATCCAGGTAAAGTCACTTACGAAGAAAGAGATCTGTTTAAATATTGGGATTACAAGATTAATGCAAAGGAAACTAAAGATGATCGTTATTTGAACAAATTCAGCATCGTCTCAGAGTCTGCAGCTCACACCCTTCTTACTCGACCTCTGGCATGGATGCCGCGTAATATCCAAGTTGCCTAGTAGATATAACAAGAGGTCCTTAAATGGTTGAAAAGTATCTACTTTTAGACCTATTGATAGCTTGAAGTATAATATACAGGTTGGCGGCAATGTACACGAATGCGGAGCTGGAGGCGGTCCGCGACCGGCGAGACAAGATTCAATCACGACTGTACTGCAAGCTGATTCTTTCGCTAGCCGAGCCTGTGCCGGAGACGCTGCGCGGACACCAAGCCACGCTCGCCACACTCTTCAAGTGCACAAAGTTTGTATTTTTTTAACTACCTAGCACTGATTCGTATGTTTACTCATGAAATCCCTTGTGTTGTGTAGATTTATTGAAACGCCTGAACAAGGCAAATAACTAGTTATTTTTTACAGCGTAGTATTATAAGTTTTTTTTCGTATTATAAGTTTTATTTTAGTTGTTACTGTTACAGATGCAACAAGCTGCTAGGTCGACACGTGGCGGAGCAGGTGCCCTGCCAGCCCTCCAGCATGAGGATTGACCGACGCGGTAACGTGGTGTCCGCACACGCGAGGTAATCCATACGAACTTTGCTCCATATTACAATTCTTTATTTTCTGTCTCCTTGCTGTGAACATTTCATACAATTGTTGACCTCTATATTTATTAAGCCTTATGTATGTTGTCAGAGACCTATCCTGGAGCCTGAACGAGTACATAACGTGGCTGTACGGCGAGCTGCGGTCGTGGCGCCGCGTTTACTGGCGCCTGTGGGCCGACTGCCACTTCCTGCGATGTCAACTTTGCGATACACACTTCCCCGTATATCAGGTAAACTTACTTCAAAATTTAAAGTTCCTTGGTTTAATGGAATTCATGCCGTCCAAACGATACTCCTCAGCCTTTAATCTCAGGTATAATGGTAAGTAAGAGTATGTTGTTAATTGTGACGCGACAGATGGAGTGGTGTTCTCACCACGAGCAGAGCGCGTCGCTGGTGGCGGGCGACGCGGCGGCCGGCCGCTACCCCTGCTGTGGCCAGCGCGCCTACCGCTTCGAGACTCTACCCCGTAATACTGTTAGTATACTGTACAGCTCAGAGATTCCACGACTACATCGATTAAGATAAATTAAAGAACCCTAGTGAACAAGATAGCTGCTATAGATGGTCTTGTTGGATGTCGGCCAGGGTTGTCAGTTCCGCGAGCACGTGCCGGAGGAGCGCAGCGCGGGCGAGGCGGCCGTGGTGGCGCTGTACGCGCGCTTCCGTGACCTCATCGCCATGCGCCCGCCGCACCTCGTCTACCCTGAGAGACTCACTAGATTCGTCGCCAGAGGTAACATTAATTAGCCCACTTCTGTATCTGAGCTAAAAAAACAGTTTTAATTAGATCAGCGTTTACTTTTGTTATTAGAACCAAACGACGAGAACAGCGGTCGTTTGCAATGCAGGGAGGTGTTCTGGTGGGAGGGCATTCAGTTGGTGCCACCGCGACAGCCCTTGGGACTTCTGGGGAAGCTGTACACCAGCAACAATAAGTTCAACCGTGAGGATTTGTCATCTAAACTTCACATAAATAAAAGCGATGACGTGTATAGTATAAAATTGAATTGGTTTGATATTTTGATCGCTTTCTACTTAGCCATGGCAAGACCGCTGTAAATACACTCTCCACATTGGCAATACATGTAGCGGCCATGTCTGCAAGCTTGAATAAAAACTCTACTAGTATCTTAGGCATCGACAACAAAATTTCTTATTATTCTAACACAATTGTAGTGACCAGCGATAAGAATGTAAATATAGCAAAAGTTTAAAATTTTTACTTACTTCCAAATTTTATAATACAACGATATTTGCAATAACTTCTACGGAACCTAATTTACGGCTTAGCGAGCATTCGGCCCGGCTCGCCCACTGTAGCCAAGATACAGTCGCCGCCGCAAAGCATCGGCGGCTTCAGCCGGGCCAGCACCATATCCTCCTGTCTCTCTGACCAGCGCGAGCTCAAGGCGAGACTGATATTGTCTGAAACTGGGCCCAAGGTTAAGGTAAGTACGACGAACAAATACCCCGATATTGGACATCGGATGTTCGTTTTTGAATTTGATGTTTTCTGTTGTTTATGGTATCCGTTTGAAAGTTGGGAAATTACCGGCAAATTAATATTGCCATTTTTCTACGTTGTCTTGGAATTAAGTAAAATCGCATGCTTTGAAATTATTTATTAGATGTATTGTATTTTTAGTTTGTAACAGTATCACGAAATTTATAAACGGTTTCGATATTTTTTAGATATTTAACGACTGCATTTAGTTTTTGTACCTTATTTTTGGAACTGCACTCTTTTTCACTATAACGTAATATAATATAAAGTAGACAATAGAATTTGTTCAAAATTAATAAGAACGAATTATCGGTCATAAAACACCATAGCAGCGCCCAAAACATGAATCCATTTGAAAGCAGAGTGAACCGGTTTTTCCGGGATGCATTTATATTGATCATCGAATTAATGTAAAGTGTTATGCATGTTGATGCGAAGCAAGGCGCGACCGGGTGCGGCGACGTGTCGGCGTGCGTGGTGGGTGCGCCGAGCGTGGCGGGCGCGGTGGGCTTGCGGGCGGCCAGCGTGCTCGGCAGCTCGGCGGGCAGCGAGCAGAGCGCCAGCTCCGACAGTGACACCGCCAACAGCGACGAGGACCGCCCGCCGCGCCGACCGCAGCGACCGCCGCCGGTCACGCCCGCAAGGACTAAGTGAGACTCTTACACAATTTGCAGACGCAGTTAAAAATAACGAACTAGTACAATTTTAAAATATTAGGTTGTTCGGAAAGTCATTTCGTTTTTTCCCGATAGAGGATTTAATTGAATTTTTTGCACCCA
>QDHC01000294.1:202441-214055 GCA_013186455.1 Papilio dardanus tibullus | reverse complement strand
CCCTGCTTACGCTTGACGCTGCGCTTGGTGCTCTTCTTATTCTTCTTGAAGTATTCATCGTTGAGGTTCTCGGGGAGCTTGAAGTCCCCGAGGTCCACCTTAGTGGAGGTACCAATCACATAGCGCTGCGGGATGCGGCGCATTGGGCACGAGTTGAACTGAAAATACAATATTAGTACATTTTTATTAATTTAATAACATTTCTTGTAATAATTCCAGGTTCGTTTCAACACTGAAGTCATGAAACATCTGGAACTTGTCTGGAATTACAAAAGAGTCACCTGGATTCGGCGAAATAGCGAAGTGAACACTGCCCATAGACATTAAATAGTGATAGATAGACATAAGCAATTGTAGATACATTGCCCACCTTAATCAATGCAGACATATAGAAAGAAGATATTTTTCTTCCTCTTCTTTCTCTAAAAAACCTTATCTACCTCCCTCTTAGTCATTACTTTCTAACCCTATGGCTTCAGTAGACTGAGTTCGCGATAAAAACCGAGATCTTGCTTCGGCGTAAGGCCAATTTTTGCGTGACATCGGTCTAATGAAGCCATAGAGTAAGAAAATGGAGTTAAATGGGAAATTAGACTAATATTAAGCTATTAATACAAAGCATAGTAAGTCCATGCAATTAAAAATACATATTACTGTTAACTCACAGCAAAAGGTCCGGTAATAAGCAGTAGTCCGCTGGGCAGTACTCCGACAAGTACAACCCGCTTGCCCGCATGCCGGCCGGCCAGCAGGATGCACACGGTGCCCACTGTCAGCGTCGGCCGAGTGCGGCGCACATGCTTGCTGAACGTCTTGTGGTGGGACCGAGTTTTGATCCTTTACAAATCGATCAACGAGTATAATTAACTTATATAATAAGGAATAACTGAAAAACGACTCTATAGTTTTTTTCTATTTAAAAGTGGTACCAAATAGCAGTTATTTTCAAACAAAAAGAGAATCACGTAAATCGGATCAGAACTCTCTGCGTAATTCTTGTACATACATACAAAAACTCATTGACTTGATAACTTCCTTCTGTTGGAAGTTCATTAAAAATAATACTGACTTGTCCTGAGTAGGACAGGATTTCTCTAACTTAAAAATTATCTAAAATATCATAGAAAAAGTATAGAATGGTAACTAATTAGTTTAACAATCAAAATTATCAGACTTGATTGGTTTTCAGTGAAATTCAGAGAAATCTGACAAATTAACCTATTAGTGACTTCAATAAAAAAACTATTAGAGGTACATGTCACAGACATATACACAGTAGACAATATCTGTGAATTATTATAAGTTTTGAAATTGTTCGAGATAATATTTTGTTACAATAAATTTGGTTAATGCCATATACATTAAAAAATAATATTTTCGAAACATCACTACAATTATAAACTAGAAAATTATCAAATCTGATAACTTAATTCTCTATATGCTAAGTTTATATCAACAAAAATATTTTCTGTAAACAACTAATAATAATAAATAAAACCAATACTGACTTGTCCTGGGTAGGGTAGAAGGATTTCCTGCGGCGTAACAACACTGTACGCGTGCCACCGTTCTTCTCGCCACCGATCTGTTTTACTACCACTGTAGGCTTCTTGGGCTTCTCTGCCTTTGGGTTTTTCTTACCAATGAACTTGTACTTAGCCTGAAAACAATGAATCATTGATAATAACAAAGCGAACACTATATTTAGAGTTAACAAATGTAATACACACCTTCTTGTGGAACATTTTCGTCTTAGAGAAACGGACAACTCCACTGCCCAAATCAAAATTCCTGGATTTGCCAATTTTTAGCTTCTTCGCGACTCCGCCAGTAGGCGCTGCTGGCGCCTTGGCCACCTCCTTCGGCTTCGGTGGTGCCATTTGAATCTGCACACCAGACAAACAACCTCAAAAATCACAACAGCAGACTACGAATTTAGGTTATTTTTTTATTATTGTTTCAGAACAAGTTGAACAACCACTTCCAAAATATATCGTAATTGAATCGGCTACAATAACAATGAAAATATGGATAACTTTTTACACTACATTTATCACACAGTCGAATGTCAACTTCAGACACTAATATATATTTTTATAACACTAAATCAATGAGAAATATGGCATCCATACACTTGTTGGTGAAACAAACTTTTTATTTTCTACGTTTATTGCAATTACTTTACTTATTTCAAGCCAATTCCTTTGGATTTATTTGTAACAAAAACAACACCAACTCACATTGGAACCGGGATCAAGAAAAGAATTTGACACAGATGGTATTCTCTATGGTTATGGGTTTTGTGGTGTTGCCAGGCGCAAAAATTAATTTTCAGACGCAGCCTACTTCCCTTTAAAATACGTTAAAAATTATCTCCTTTCATAGCTAAAGGTCTTCAGTTTTCATCAATCACTTTACCCATTAGAAGCTGCAATTTTTCAGTTAAAATAAAAATATTTCGGAAAAATCTTTTAAATTAGTTATCTGTGGTGTTTGGTGCTGCCATTTTTTGCAAACAAAATCGATTTCTGACAAACTGTCAATGTCAATATAATGTCAGTATACGACATTGACGTTTTATCGACGTCAATCAGTCAGTTCGAAAAATGGCTTCTTTGAGGAGCCCGTCTTCGCCGTCCGATGGATATAAAAGGTTTAGTGATGATTTCGCAAACACCAGCATCAACAATTACGGCTCAAACGTCACAAGTAAACGAGAAGCTAATTTTTTTCTATGCACAGTAGCCGCAAGATATGTACGCTTTTGTTTTTAACAATACATTTTGTATTGCATTTAACAATTTGTTTAATTTTCACCTGTAATTACCGTAGTAGCATCTGTAAGCCGGATAAAATCAATATCTGTCGTTATCTAAAACCTTAAAAGGTTTTGTGACGCAGCGATGACTCATAAACGCCTTTAACATCAACCTATATGTAATATACTAAACAATAATGAAAAACTCGACCTAATTCTTCGCGAACCGTTAGAACTGTCAATCAGTTATCTGCATGATAATCTGCTTTGCATGCTGCTAAAATTAGTATTTGCACATATTTATACTTTTATAATATGTATGTAACATAATGTACTTCTAATTAAATCTGCTTGTAGCCGGCGTAATATGGATTGATGTAGGTCAGGACATCTACTCATTATATTATAGTCAATTTTTTGCTTATTTATGCCGCAAATATTTTATTTGAGTTTTATAAAAAAAAGTAGCTTAAATATTTTTTACAAGAAATTATGGGAATTGGTATTATAAAGGACTAATAAAATTATACTTTTCAAATAAGGTATATGAAGATATAATGTAGGATTTACCAGTTTGGTCCGTTATCAATTGATCAGTGTCAATAGTCATATGTGATAGGTAGGGGTGAACATTTTTTATATCAAGACTATTTGAATGTTTAAATTTCTTACACTGTTTTATTTCATTTTGCTCCAAAAAGCAGATAAGATGTTTTTTCTCGAGCATAGATATAAAATCAGTGTATAAAAGTGTTTCAGTTCCTGCTTTTCTGTTTTTCTACTGCAATGGAATAAACAAAAACTGTTCTCATTTTGTTTTTGCATGTGAGAAAGAATATTTTTGTATGACTAGAAATCAGAAGCCTTGTGTAATAAATTCAAACTACAATTAATATAGTCTATTTACTGTTTTTTATTAATTGTGGACGAAGTAAGGGACAAAAGCTAGTCTATAGATATATCAATATAGTTGTAGTTTATCTTATCAGTGACAGTCTACTGATGATTTCTAAGTTCAGTTGTGTCGGAGAACCGTTTTATTGTTTGTCCAAAAATGTACAATGTTGTTACACAATCATATAAAGTTTTGGATTATTTTAAAGATCAATGGTATCAAGTGAAATCTTGTAAGTATTTAATTTTGATGTACTTTAAAGGTTATTTATGATGTTATTTTTAAAAAAATTGTTTTGTTACTTTATCTTTTTTTACATACTAAAGTTTGTAAATTGGGTCATAGCATGGAATAAAATGCATAAATTGCGAAAATATGAATATATTTTAAGGCGTAATTTATTTTACCGTATTTCTTGGTGTTTGTAAATATAGGACACATGTACTAAATTTTTTTACGTTTAATTTGGGACATTTATTAAGTAGACTTTTAAAAAGTGTAGCAATGGAGAAACAAAGGGCTCTCGTATGTCCCTTTCTTATCTGTTGTAATAAGAACAAGGTAAGGTTAACGATCTGACGCGAAACAACGGTATTCAGATACTAAGCTTGTGCCCGCGATGTAATTTTTCGCTTTTTGTTTCTCTAAAAAAAAAACATTTCTCTATGGGTGAAGGAATATTAACCTGTAAAAATACCATTTAGCAGCCAGTGGTGTATTAATAATTATTGTATGAACGGCTTAATTTTCAAACACCATTCTAATATTTAAGAGCGTGTTACATGTTAAGAGAGCGACGCTTGAATTTGAGTGGCGTTTAAACAAACGGCCGTAAGACTCTTCTTTCTAAAGTCATAATTTCCGTTCCATTTGTTATAACATCGTCTTTTAAACATCTGTAGAAGTAGAACAATAGAATCTAGGTAGTCTATGGTTATTTTTTTTTTTAGTAAAATGCGACAATGTTATAAGCAGGTACAGGCTTCAAGACAATACGCGTCGTCATAAAGGTTGTGATGTGTTCGTCAATGAATTTGCAATTCAACAAATTTCTTCTGTCTTATTATGCAAATATCTTGCATGTACCTTGTAATGTATACAAAATAAATTCAATACAAGTTCGTGCTACAGTACTGGTATTGAATTTAAAGGTAAATCTTTTGAAAGCAACTGATTGAAGGTTGCGATTTACTTTACTTGCGTAAATGCGGGCTGTAATCTTGAAATTAATAAACAATACTTATTAATAGCCATCAATTGGCAGATTTTTCTATGTATTCTGTTATTCTTCAAGTCAAATAGTATTTTACTAGTATTTGTATAAGTTAAGAAGCAATAATCAATGCAGAAGTTGACCGCGGTAAATCTTGAATCCTATTTCGATCGACCATTCACGTCTAGTTCTCTGACGGTAATTATTAGGTCGATGTTAATAAATACCTGCAAAAATTATACAATCAGAATATGCAAAGTTATTTGACCTAGTTAAAATTTTATTAGATACTATTAAAAAGTGATTAATTGAACGGTATCTACAACGCATATGATAAACAGCTATGTATAAGTACGACATTTCTATGTATGAAGTGAAAAAAAAATATTTGCAACAAAACTTCGATCAAGTTGCTATTGTTGATCGAAGTAAGGAAATGTTCATATTTCCGCAATTCGTCGACATGCTTTTTAATGCCCATGAGTCACAGTTAACTCCGGGCAATATATCAACTTCAAACTCGATTGAAATGTGATTATGAAGCGTGAACAACTTATTGTTTACAGCCGTGCTAAATTATTGTGTTATATCGTCACACGCAAGTCGCACGAATCGGTTACGCCTTCGCATTCGTTTTTAAAAACATGTATTTTAATTATGGTCACGTTCTTGGAACATGGCAGAATTTTTCACAACATGACAATAATAATTATTATTATAATTTCATGATATGAACCAGCCCTTAATTGTAATATTAATATCTAATTAACAACTAAGTGCCTAAAATACTTCGTTAAATATTCACCACGAAGAAAATAGCTTGGCATTTTAATATTGATCGCGACCTTTTAGTTATTAACGTTGTCATCAAAGAGATATTATACATAGAGGTAGCATTCCATACTAATTTGACGTTAAAAAGCGTGCCAAGAAAGAAATTATTAAAAAAAAAACTTGCCAGTATCATAAAAAAATTTCCAAGTTTGGGAAATTGTGTGATTTTTTTACATTTTAAAAATAAACAGTAGAATAAACTAAAACATTCATTAAAACGTTAATTATCGTTTTTCATTATTATTATTTTATTTAAACAATTTTTAACAAAGACCATTTTTGTTTTATGGTTGTTATAAATTTTTAATTAGCGTTTTAAAAATGTTTCTATTAATTATTATGTTAAACTTTAGTAAATACTATGAAATACAATTTAAATTTGAGAAAAGAGGTTACACTCGGTCGACTTTTTATGTCGGAAATGTAATTTAGAGGTTAACACTTAGGGAGATTTCCCTACATTGGACCTCCGGAGGTCAAAGAAAATGCCTCACTTTTAGGTATCGAGTGTTCCATCTACAGTATAATATATCTTTGGTTGTCATCATTGAAATAGAAAATGGCGGGAAAAAATTGGACCGCGATAATATTTCTGTCAAATTGTATTTTAGGCTCCCCTCTGACTTTACCTATTTGCAAATTGGAAATCGCAATTTAATGAATTGTTAAATGGTCATGTTATTAGATATATGAATAAATGGTCGTATAATTCCAGAATTAATAGTAATTATCATTCATCACAGTAACATGCTTATCTAAGTTAAAAACATGTTCATTGCTAATAATTGTTCCCAATAAAGAAAAATAGCTTATACAAGAGCGAAGCCAATTAAAATGATGTCTCGTCTAATAAAGCCCCGGCGACATGCGACCGGCGATTGCATCAAATGAAGTCAGGAAGCCTTATCAAAATATTCGTATTTCCTCCGTCTGCAAAAACACGATCGATAATGTGGTATAGAATGTTTGCAGTATCAAATTTAGTAGGCGCTAAAACATGAACTTAATGTTTTTTCTTTTTTTTTACTACGACTAAGTATCGTATTCTATTGATATTATTATTTAGCATGATTATAATAGCTGTCTTTAGATACTGTTTCTTTTAAATCGAAATAAAAGAGGAATCAAGAAGTTGTTTGAAATTCGACATCCGTACTTTAAAAGTATTTAGCTCTAACAACTAAATTCTCCTTTAGAAGTTTGTGCAATAAATAGTTAATTAAAATCATAGGGGCATAGCGATAACATTATCTCGTAAACAAAACGTTAACGTTGTTAAGTTTAATAGAGTATAATTAAACTGCTATTAAAATAACGCCGTTTGTGGACTTTTATACGAGGTTTGAAGCTACTAGCTAAATTGCACACTAACACACGACATGGAAGAATACAGGTATCATTTTATATAAAAATGCCCAAAAATATTATGATAAGCTCAGGCCATTTTTTGTATTGGTATAAGAGGTAATTAGCTATAGTTTCGCCTGATTTTGGTAGCTACTTAAAACCTTGACTTCAATTACGAAGGTACAAAAACGCAAAGTGACAAACAGTTCAAATGTTTACTGATCTGATAAAATCTGTACTCACTTGTAACTAAACAAATTGTACGGTTAGCAAATTCATTAAATGCTATTTCTTTTGCCTTCAATCTATAATAAAATAAATCCAAACATTTGTAAAGATTTCCAGTTCTTTTTAGATTTATTATACTACAACTACACTAAGCGTTTATCTTTACAACCATTTACTCGTAACGACTCGGTGCCAAAATTAGTTAAGTCATGTAAAATGTGCCAATTTGAACATAACCCGTTTCAATATTTTAAAGAATTTATTAAAATATTTTTTTTAAAGGAATTGGCAAAATATGGCAATGCTTGTGGCCAGTAAAACAAAGAACGTATTTATCTTATAAATGTCCTGATGTTCCTACTGCTATTTTTGCTGACCGTAAGCCTTATCTATTGCAGTATTCGCGGAATTCGTTCCGAGACGTATGTCCCCGTGTGCGTAGACGTGTATAATATTAAATTAATTATAAAATATAATTTATATTATCTATTAAAAGTGAGTTATGATGCGACGTTTCGATAAACTGTTGGATTCAATGAAAAATGCGGTTCCGCAAAGAGTTTATTCCACGTTCACAGATTTTATTGGTAACTTATTTAATTTGATCTCTGGTTATAGAATTTTGTAGAAATAGCAAAGATTGCTATAGGCATTTTACTTTGTGATCGTCGGAGCCAATTTTTTTCGCTATCCCTACCCTGTTTTATTTTCTTTAGCTGGAAAGAAATAAAAACAAATTCAATAAATACGATGTTTGTTATAAGACACACGGGCGGGCACAGATGGCGCTGGCGAGGCGGGCTCCCTGGACATGGGCAGCCGGTCCTCGCTGCACACCGGCCTGCAGATGTCCGAGGACGAGCACTGGGAAATGAACTACCATGAAGCTGCTATATATTTAGAGGTTAGACACTGAAGGGCGCAGAGGACGCTCAGCGATCATCTTTTATTTTACATTTTATGGCACGGCAACCAAGACCTTTAAGC
The DNA here is from genome assembly GCA_013186455.1 of Papilio dardanus tibullus. Classification (NCBI taxonomy): domain Eukaryota; kingdom Metazoa; phylum Arthropoda; class Insecta; order Lepidoptera; family Papilionidae; genus Papilio; species Papilio dardanus. The sequence continues at coordinate 205,793 of QDHC01000294.1, read as the reverse complement.
CAAGCTGATTTCAAGCTATTCACGTATATATTATAATTTTCCAGGAAGGCTTAAACAACGAAAAGTTCGACTCTCACCCGTCAAGCCCTGAGGAGTTGCCAGCGTATTTACGGGTCCACAACCCTTGGTACCACGGTCTGGACCTGCTCGCTTCCCTAGTCCTCATCTTACTGGCATTCACTGAAGACCCAGCAGTGCCAACCTTTGAGGTATACCTTTACTAAATATTCGAGCCGTAGCATTGCTTCGATTTTTTTTTAGTTGAAGTTTGTAGATACGATTTCAGATGTTTTTAATTAATGTTCTTTTTAGTTACCAGTATGGGCACACGGAACCATAGAGTTATTAGCTCTGACGATCATCGGAGTGGAACTGCACCTTAAGCTTAAGTGGATAGGATGGAGCACTATACTTAAACATAAGAGGACTATGATTAAGGTTAGAAAGTCACTGACGTTGTCCGGACACACATTCTCCTTCTAACAGCCAAGTTGATACCATTATCACTACATAGTATAAAACAAAGTCGCTATCTCTGTCCCTGTATCTCTATGTATGCTTAAATATTTAAAACTACGCAAACGATTTTGATGCGGTTGGAAAGGAAGGTTTGTGTGTTTAACAACATTAAATAGTGGAGAATTACTGTTATTTTTTAAGTTTCTAATGTGATGACGTATATAATTTAATTTTTTCCGCATCTTTGTAGTGTATTTAGTATTAGCATTGCACTTACTTTCATATTCTGTAGTAGCATACCCGCACCGTTATTGTCTTCATTCATTTTAAAATGACGCGTATAATTATTTTTTTGTATTATTGTACAATGTGGCAAACGAACAAGTGGTTACCTGATTTCGCTGAAAAAGCGAATGTCCATAGACATCTGCAATCTTCTGTGTGGTCTTGGTATTTCACCGGACAAGCTGGCCAATTCGTGCGAAGATGTTAAAGCGGGCTCTACCACTGTTAATAAATGGCACACGTACGCTTTTGCTATCTCCGTGGTTCTCAGAGAGGGATAGCAATATAAGTTGTTACAACAGAGGAGATTATCCTTTATATATGTTTGTATTCCAGGGTATAACGTTATTGATAATGGTGCTAGAAGCGGTGGTGGTTGTATGCAGACAGTCGTCTCACTTCCGCGTGACGCGCGCACTACGCCCCATCTTCTTGGTGGATACGCGGCATTGCGGAGGAGTACGCCGGTTCATACGACAGATACTGCAGTCTTTACCACCTATATTGGATATGCTAGGTCGGTTTTACAGATAGCAGTTTTACAACTCGTAGTTTGACAATATGTTTTTTACAACACCAAGTTTTACAAAATACAGTTTTACAAACAGCAGTAGTAGTACAATTTTTAGTTTTACAAAAATTTTTACACTACGTAGTTTTACAACAACCAGTTTAACAATACGCAGTTTTACACCATGCATTTTTGCAATAACCATGTTTAACGACAGCGTAAAACTTAGTAACTATCGTTGTAAAGTTTGAACAATGTGACTTCTTTGGTTCCAGGTCTTCTAATGTTCTTCGTAGCGACGTATTCTTTGCTCGGGTTTTATTTGTTCTCTGAACACATCGACAACGGTCACTTCAAAACAATTAGCGATTCGTTCGTCAGTATGTTCGTTCTACTCACCACCGCCAAGTAAGTCACAAAGAAAATAAAATATTATTTTGTTATACGAGTATGTTTGTATGTAGTACGACTCTAGTCGGGCTCCTTTTTCCGCAACTCCACGACTAGCGCGTATTTTGCGTGACTTCACACATATCTTTGAATTTCTTTGCCGATATGTGCAGGCATCACGATGTTTTCCTTCACCTTAAGAGGGTCGGGTAAATAAGTACATACGAAAATCGAAAAACACATTGGTGCAAGGCTTTGGACTCGGGATCTGCAGTTTACAAGTCAAGAGCTGAACCCCTGTGCCCCCGAAGCTCTCTATTTTTTAATATATGAATTTAAATTTTACATTTAATTTACTTTTTAGTTTCCCAGATGTAATGATGCCATCATATGCGAAGTCGAAATGGTACGCTGTCTTCTTCATCCTCTACATCATCACAGTATTATACGTGCTTATGAACTTGGTAAGTTACCATAGACAAAATAATCTAAAAAAAATAATATCGGAGCTAATATATGGGCGAAACTGGTTAAGTGAGAGTCCAAGGAACCGCGATATTTTTCTCACTTATAGAGGTTTCTCTTGTTCGCACCTGGATAGTATTTTAGGTGAATAGCAAGTAGCATTTATCCGAACAAAGGATTTACAATACTACTGTTCGGACTCGTTTAAACCTAAACCTACATACTAGGGTAGTAATTTAGTAACTAAACGTGTCCGAACAGCAACATTTTAGTAGAATAGATTAGTAAATCCTTTGTTTGGATACTTACTACTTGCTACTCGACCAATCCTGGTGCCTACAAGGCTTTATGGAGGTACCTCATCGCGACCACAAAATGACTCTCGCTTAAGCCTTGTACCACTAGAATAGTATTTTAGTCGAGTAGCAAGCAGCAAGTATCCGAACTAAGGATTTACTAATCTATTCTACTAAAATGTGGCTGTTCGGACACGTTTAGTTACTAAACTACTACCCTAGTGTGTAGGTTTAGGCTTAAACGCGTCCGAACAGTAGTAAATCCTTTGTTCGGATAAATGCTACTTGCTACTCGACTAAAATACTATCCTGGTGCGAACAAGGCTTATCCACGCTTGACTGTACTTATGTTTCTTGTTTCAGATGTTAGCCGTAGTATACGAGACGTTCACGCGTATAGAACGCGAGAAATGCCGGGCGTTGTTGTTGCACCGGCGCGTGGCCGCGCGCCGCGCCTTCCGTCTACTGGTCTCCCGGCGCGCGCCCCGCGCTGTGCGCCTACGTCACTTCTCCGGACTCATACGGCATTATGCCCCACATTATAGTAAGTATACGGCATTATTAGGCATTACGCACTACACGTAAGTATGCTGCACATGAAACAATAAATCTATACTAATATTGTAAAGAGAGAAACTTTGTATTTTTGTTTGTATTGAAATAACTCAAGATCTACAGGACCGATTTCAAAAATTCTTTCACTCATAGAAAGCTACATTATCTCCGAGTAACATATGCTATATTTTTTAATTCCACGCGGACGAAATCGCGCACAACGGCTAGTTAAGTAATAAAACTGAATACTGCCTTTAAAAATAAGAGTACATATTCCAATGTTTACGTAGGAATAGGAGGGGGTAATTGGGTTAGAGCTCTACCTTTGATGACAAAGGTCAAGGAAAAGGAGGGGTCAAATACAGTCGAACCTGGATTAGCGAGTCCAAGG
>QDHC01000294.1:191421-202000 GCA_013186455.1 Papilio dardanus tibullus | reverse complement strand
CAGATGTTAGCCGTAGTATACGAGACGTTCACGCGTATAGAACGCGAGAAATGCCGGGCGTTGTTGTTGCACCGCCGCGTGGCCGCGCGCCGCGCCTTCCGTCTGCTGGTGTCGCGGCGCGCGCCCCGCGCTGTGCGCCTACGTCACTTCGCCGGACTCATACGGCATTATGCCCCACATTATAGTAAGTATACGGCATTATGCCCCACATTATAGTAAGTATACGGCATTATGCCCCACATTATAGTAAGTATACGGCATTGTGCCCCACATTATAGTGAGTATACGGCATTATTAGGCATTACGCACTACACGTAAGTATGCTGCACATGAAACAATAAATCTATACTATCTATACTAATATTATAAAGAAAGAAAATTTGTATTTTTGTATGTATTGAAATAACTCAAGAACTACTGGGCCGATTTCAAAAATTCTTTCACTCATAGAAAGCTACATTACCCCCGAGTAACGTATGCTATATTTTTTAATTCCACGCTGACGAAGTTGCGCACAACGGCTAGTCTATACTAATATTATAAAGAGAGAAACTTTGTATTTTTGTTTGTATTGAAATAACTCAAGAACTACTGGGCCGATTTCAAAAATTCTTTCACCATTAGAAAGCTACGTCATCCCCGAGTAACATAGGCTATATTTTTTAATGCCACGCGGACGAAGTAGCGCACAACAGCTAGTTAAGTAATAAAACTGAATACTGCCTTTAAAAATAAGAGTAAATATTCCAATGTTTACGTAGGAATAGGAGGGGGTAATTGGGTTAGAGCTCTACCTTTGATGACAAAGGTCAGGGAAAAGGAGGGGTCAAATACAGTCGCACCTGGATTAGCGAGTCCAAGGGACCGCGATATTTGTCTCCCTTATAGAGGTTTCACTTTAATCCAAGGTTCTCGCTAATGGAGGTAGCTCGTTGGTACTAAAGAATGACTCACGTATAGAGGTTACTCGTTTATCCATATTTGACTAGTCGAAGCCCCATAAAGGGAATTCTAATGTATTTTTTTTATTTATCTGTTTAAACTTCCGTGAGACATTATTATTAGTAAATAAAAACGGCTGCACTCAAGTTATTAAGATCCGGTAACGGTACTGACTAGTTTTATGTTATTTTATAGTTTTTTTTTTATTTGCGTGTTGTGCAGGTGGTCTGGACGTGTACCTGATGTTCAAGCAGTTGAACCAGTCCGGTTCGGGCGGTCTGTCGCGAGCAGAGTTCGCGAACGTGTACGAAGTGTTCGCGCTGCGCTGGGCGCCGCAGTCCGGCCGCGCGCCGTGGTACGCCGCGTCTGCGCTCGAGCCGCTCGGCCGCGCCGCCGCCGCCGCTGTGCGGTGGCCGTACTTCGAATATCTTATATGTAAGTTAAATTCAATGCTAGTTTATGCAAAATGTTGACCTCGAAACTATAGACTTTAGTCAATTCGAGTTTGTACAGTCTGTAGTAAGCTTAAAGTACTAAAGTTTTGGAGTAAATTCGAGTTCCTATCAGTCTCGAGTCAGTTCTAGTTCTTACCACATGGAGTAAGTTCGAGTTATTACAACAGTATGGAGTAAGTTCGAGTTCATACCATAGTCTAGAGTGAGTTCGTGTTCTTAACACATTCTGGAGTGAATTCGAGTTCTTACCACAGTCTGGAGTGAGTTCGAGTTCTTACCACAGTCTGGAGTAACCTCGAGTTCTTACTACAGTCTGGAGTAACTTCGAATTCTTACCACAATTTCAAGTATGTAGTACTTCGTTCTATATATCATGTTATTATTATTAGACGCGTTGATAATCGGCAACGGCGTGTCGCTGGTGCTGCGCGTGTGCGAGGCGGCGGGCGACCTGCAGGACAGCGCGCGTCTGCTCTGCGCCTCCTGGGACACGTGGCTCTTCCTTACGCGTAATATACATTTGTACTATATTTTAACAATAATAGTATGATAAGATAAGGTCCAACATATTATTAAATGCATGTAGTACATTTTTTACTTTTTAGTGTTAGGTTGTGTTCCCATTTTAATTTATTCTCTTTGATCATTTTGTCTTAAAAGAAAATTAAGTTACACAATTATCTTAATTACAATGATATTTTAAAACTTTCTATGCTTAATTTTTTCCTATTAAAATTGAACCTATCTAGAGTAAGCGCATTATGGAAAGTTCGTTATGGAGTCGACTAGAGTAAGATTAGAGTCGAATGCACTTTGTCTAGAGTATCAGGGAGCAGGGCCTCCGCTGTCATATATACGAAATATGCAATGCACACTGGTGCCATCTTTAAGGGGGCGCAAAAGACAAGGGGCTAAAAAAATAAAAAAAACATAAAAAATTTAATAAAAGGTCAGTTCTTTACTTTATTTCAAGCTCTTACCTACCATTACAAAAAGATAATTCAACATGCTTAGGGGCGCCTTTTTTGCATACCGGCGCCAGTAGCCCTTACGTGGGCCTTGTCAGAAGGCATGGAATATTCGGTCAATACTCAATAAAGCTCGTTATTGGTGCCCTCAGTGTTTCTGTTGGAGGCGTGCCTGCGCATGATGGCGTGCGGGCTGGCCGCGTACCTGGAGAGCGGCTGGAACGTGTTCGACCTGAGCGTGACGCTGCTCGCCCTCATGGGCGCGGTGCTGCTCAGTATCGCGCCTAAACTGTTCATTGTTGTTATATTCAGACCTCTACGGTGAGTGTGTAGATAGAACCGACAAATTAAACATGTCGGACATTGGTTACATTATCCTTTTGCATTCCAACAAGCATGTACTGCGTTAAAGAAATATATGGAAGAAAACGTGTCTTTCACTAACCCTGTGGCTTTTTCGGCGTAAGGCCTTCGTATGCGTCACATCGGTCTAATGTAGGCCTAGGGTTAGAAGTTATTTGAAAATGTTTTTTTTTTAATATATATTATAAAGTGGCAAGCGAGCAAGCGCCCACCTGGATTAGCTGAAATAGCGAAGTGACCGGTGCCCATAGACATCTGCAATTGCAGATGCGTTGCCTACCCTTAATCTACGGAGGAGGAGACGCACAGAAGGACAATTCATCTTCCTATGCGTCTCCTCCGCCAAAGCCAGTTACCTTCCCATCATTTCATAAGAGAATGGGAAGGGAAAGTGGATTAAAAAGTAGGCCTATATTAAATCTGTCAAAAGGTATGGTTCGACCCATGATGGGCTCCATTTTCCTCAACTCCACGACTAGCGCATATTTTGCGTGACACATATCTGAATTTCTTCGCCGAAATGTGCTGGTTGCATCACGATGTTTTCCTTCACCTAAGAGTGTTGGGTAATTTTATATATATTATATATGTTTGTCAGTCTGATGCGCCTGTACAAGTTGAAGAAACGTTACCGCGACGTGTTCGGCACGCTGGTGCTGCTATCGCCGCTCATGTCGTCCGCGGGCTGCGTCATGCTCGTCATGTACTATTTCTTCGCTATAGTAGGCATGGAACTCTTCGCGGGATACGACTTAAAGAACTGCTGCGTGTATGTATTTTTTTGTAGTTTGTTTTACTAATTTTTGAAAGTTGACAACCCTGAATAACTGGCAAAGAAGATTGGTATAATTTGATGATTTTTTATATTTCATTTTTATCGTAAATCTATTTATCTATTTATAATATTAAATCTATAAAAGAAAGTATTTTTGTCTCCTCGAGTTTGTTTTAAAACCATACAATGTAGGCTAATGGATCCTCTATAGGGCTGCCAAAAATTAAAACATCGATTGATTTTAGTTTTAATTCTAATCTATACTAATATTATAATGATGAAACATTTGTATTTTTGTATGTATTGAATTGAAAGAGTTGTAGCTACTGGAGCTAAAAAAAACCATCACAGGGTGTGCTTTTTTCTAAACTTTATAAACTGCTTAGTTCAAAAACTATTAGACATATTGTATATTTTTCTGGTGTCCCTCATGACTTGCTCTATCATCTGTGTCAATTTTGGCGTCGACTTACGGGACACCCTGTATAATTGCAGTAATACGACAGTTGAGGATTTCTACAAGTATTCAGAGAACAGTTCGACGGCGCTGGGCTACTACTACTTGAACAACTTCGAGAACATTCTGACGAGCGGCGTGTCGCTGTTCGAGCTGACAGTCGTCAACAATTGGTTCATACTCATGAACGCGTACGCCACCGTCGCCGGACAGTTCAGCAGGATATATTTTATGGTATCATTTTATATATTTTATGCCTAAATCGGGTAAATAGAGAAAGGTCCACATGACTGTCGTTGAGATTTTAGGTTATTTTATGAAAATTGTCCAAGAGTTTTAATAAAATAATGATAGTTAATGTTACATTAGAAGAAAAAATGCCAAAAATATTTTATAATTCGCGAGCTATATTGTGTTTGTCTATGGTTAAGGATTTCCATTTAGAGCCTTGTAGAATTAAAGAGTTAGTTTTATATAAGGTTTTCTAATAAACTATTACTACTAAACTAAATCGTTCCCTTTCCAGGTATTCTACTTATTCACAATGGTGGTGCTGACAATTGTGGTGGCGAGCGTGCTTGAAGCCTTCAGATTTAGAATACAATACAAGCGGAGTACTACTAAAAGAGATGGTACGTAAAATAATCTATATACTTAAATAGTGTAATATTAATCCGTATATAATATTATAAAGAGGTAATATTTGTATTTTTGTATGTATTGAAATAACTCAAAAAAACTACTGGGCAGTTTTCAAAAAATTGTTTCACCGTAGCTTTTTTTAATTTCGCTCGGACGAATTCGAGAGCCAAAGATAGTTTAAAATATAGCTTATGTTACTCCTGAAATTAATGAGCAATCTGTGTTCACGAAATTTTAAAATGATACAATAGTTATTGAGTTTATGCATACAAACTACATGTTTTGATGATAATTATAGAGGAGAAGTTACTACACGAAGAAGTCCACACGAACTGGGAAGAAGCGCAGCGGCTCGGCGTCAGCGGGGACCTCGCGGATGAGCTCAGGCCGTTCCTACCTCCAGGAGTAAGTGTTATAGAACTTTTATCTATATCCCTTTCGACATATTACCTAAAAATATATTTTTAATTTGCTTCTTTTTTTTTCTAGGTGGATGTAACCTTCATCGGTTCCCGGCCGCGTACGAAAGAGGTGCTGCAGCGGCGCATGTACCAGGCTGACATACAGAAGTGGCTGTCCGAGGAAGATGAGAGCGAAGGTATATTCATCACCTTTAATCTCATTGTAGTCGGTTGTTGAGAGGATGAATGAATGCAGGTTAACGAAGAAGATTTATGATGCGAAAGTGAGTGGCAGTGTTGGACGAGGTGGCCCGAGACGAACTTATGCCGGTCAAATTGAGGAATTACTCAAGAAAGTATTAAGAGCGCGCGTAACCGTCGTGTATGCGTAGATGTATGAATGTAGAAGAAGCGAGAGAGAGGTGTGTCAGGATCGTGCCAAATGGAGGTCCGTTGTCTCTGTCTACCCCTCTGGGTTACGGCCGTGAGTTGTATTGTTGTTGGGAAAAAAATATTATTAGTAACTAAACACTCGCGTCGGCTTAATTTTGATTTATATGTCATTTTTAAACTTAACTGTGATACTAAATGTCGTTAATAACTCATCTTACCTTTTTAACGAGATACTTTTAGTTTTTTTTAATGTAGTTTTTAGTATAATCTCTGGCAGAATTGTTACAGCGCGCTAGGCACTAAAGATTTAAATAACTGTCTTTGTCACGTTACGTATATTTGGTATAATTGTATCTTTCTCGGTATTATTATTACATTGTCCGGATTTTTTTTAGTGTATGACAGGGCTTCCCGAACTGTTTGTCTCGATGCCCTGGGGCGTCGTGACATTGTCCCAGGGGCATAAATAAAAAATAAAAATGTCCCAAAAGTTTTTTATGATAGCGTGTTACTAGGCTGGTACTAAAATTGGAAAATCTTTTTGGGAGCTGGGTTGAGTGACGTCGTAAGAAAATGGAAGTCCTCCTTAGGACTTTATGCCCTTGCATCACACCACAAATAAGGTCTGTTCTATGACATAACCTAACTTTTTCAGATCTGCCGCCATCGACGACGGTGACGTCCAGCGAGGACCCGCTGGCGCCGGCGGCGGCGGGCGACCAGCTGCGGCCTCCCTACCAGTTGTAGGACTGGCTGCTGCTCGCGCTGCGCCACAGACTGCTCCCCGTGTGGGAAGCTTGGAAGACATTGTGATAGTGATTAGTGCAACTGAAAAAGTGATTTTATTAACCGACTTTCAAAAGGTTATCTGTGTTTTTTAATAGTTTCCGTGACGCAAGATATACAGGTATGTATTTTGTGTTTACTTTGAGGTTATTTTATTGTAAAATATGGATGGTTTATCGAATGATAAACAATGTTTTGTGCATCTTATAACTACTTAACTAATTTATAATTAATTTATTTCTAATACTATAATTTAATTGACATACGATGATATTCATTTGTTAGATTAGATTAAAAAAGTCATCGAAAAACTAACCTCCAAAATAATCACACAATATTAAAAAGTAAAAATTGATATTTGTTTTATGTATACTTGTAGTATGACAAACTTATCTGGCATTACTTTATTGCCAGAGGGTGTATTGTAAAGAGGTTTTTTGTAGAACTCACTAAAATGTAGGTAGTTATAAAAGTAAAGAGGCAAATGTAAAAACACTCATGCTTTAGGCTTAGCTAAATTATAACTATAACATCTGTGATAGAAGTGTATAAAAGCGAGGCTTGAACAAATTTTCTTTTATATAAAATGCTTGGAGTTTAGTCAACTTTTAAAATGAGATTTAGTTGTCATTTACCAAAATTAAGTGCAAGTTGGTACATTTGTTGTATTTTTTTCTACATTACATAAAATTATATGAAGAGATTCCATATTATAATTTAATATTTGATGGTAGAATATGACGTATGTATGACAAAACCAAGAATATAAAAATCCTGTCCTGGGGGCGCTTCGATCGAATTATTTATAACATCACTTTCTATACGCAAAGAAATTAGTCCCATATTTTTCCGCAATATGACTAGGTTTTTTATATTTCTGGCCAAACTATAATTTAGGTAACACATAGTTTACGAGATTATTTAGCTATGTATAAAGACCCATTATTTAAGTACATTTTTATTTATCTAGATCCAAAATATTGTGGTATAAAAATATTACATTTAGGTATAGATAAATGGTGCTTATGCTTAAATATTAAAATTGCCAGTTTTAAAAAAAATAGAAATAAAATAATTAGACAACACCAAAAAAAAGTAATAAATTAACTTTAGTTTACAATTTTGTTAATTTCTCTAAAATTATTACTAAACAATTTTTATATCCAAAAGTAATGTATATTTTTAATTGTGTTGAATTTTAAACCTTCCACTGCCAATTTATCGAAAATATTCTTCTGATTTGTCTTTCTGAATTAATTTTATACTTAAAGTTGTAATATTTATTTAAACTTATTGTATAAAAGAAATAATAATACTAAAATATTTATGAAAACTTTCGTGAAACATTAAAACAACTAATAAATTAAACACAGCTTAACTCACGCGACCGCGAATATAGCCCGATAATTCACTCACCCTGATGAAGGACCCCCGACGGGTCTGAAACTAGTCGGTACCTACACCGAAACAAACGTGACTTAAGCCGTGTTTAATTAATTAGTGTACCAAACTATTCATTATACCTTGTTATGGTTAACTGACACACTTCAAATATCAAAATTATTTTGGTTTGGGGTTAAATGTGGTATTTAATAGGCAAGGAATAAATGCTATACAGTACCTGGATAAGCGGAGTCCAAGGGACGGCGATATTTGTCTCGCTTTTTTTTTATAAGGAAAGGGGGCAAACGAGCAGCGGGAACACCGAGGTGATCAACGACGCCCATAGACATCTGCAAAACCAGAGGAACCATAATGCCTTTAAGGCGGTGATACGCTCGCTTCTTGAATGACCCTAAGTCCCTATATAGGTTTCTCCCGAATTTCTCGCTTACGGAGGTAGCTTAGGGACCAGAGAATGATTCTTGCTTATCCAGGTTTGAATTTTAAGTTATTAAAATGCAGTAATGTAGTTTTGAGTGGTAATAATGAACTTTGTATAGTTAAGAAGCTCGGTAAAATGTGTGTTGCCATATATTTTATCAATATAGAAATGAAATGCTTGCAGAGTATATATTAGTATAGGTTTCATCTATAAAGACATGTTTTCTCTGTTATTTCGATAAATATGAAAGTGATGACTATGTTTTTATCAATATTTCGTCATTACAAATTCAGGCTTATTTTTTTTATTATGTTCTATTTTATTCTTTAAATACTTTACATTAGTTCAACAATAGTAAGTTTTTATTTTTCTTTATCAATGTCTACATTCCGTCTTCATTCCTACGTTGATTAATCTAAAATAGTTTTTTTCGTTTTAATGCAAGAATTTTATTTCTATATGTGTGATAATTAGTAAGAGAAGTGCCTTTAGTCCAATTTGCAAGTCTGTATAGATATTGCTTTTTTTGACAATAGATATTTTGTTATTAATTTATTAATTTTATTGTGATTATTTTTGACATTTTATTTATTGTTCATTAAGTTATTTGTAACAGTATTAAATGACTTTATTTAGACATTTAAGTTAAATTAATTTATAAACTAATTTTTTCGAATTGTAGTATTTAACAGTGTCTAAGTATTGTGAAATTAATAAATTAAAACGAATTTAAAATGCGTTTTATTGAACTAGCTGTTGTGCGCGACGTCGTCCGCGTGGAATTAAGCAATATAACCAATGTTACTCGGGGAAAATGTAGCTTTCTAATGGTGAAAGATTTTTTGAAATTGGCCTAGTAGTGCTTGAGTTATTTCAATACATACAAAAATACAAATATTCTCTATTATATTAGTATAGATATAAAATGTGGGTAGATAACAAAAACTCGCCATAGTTGGGTATGTCAAAAAATAATACTTAAGTAAATGCTTTTTATTTATTGTTATTATGCTTATGAATATTATGCTTAACATACAACCTGTAGTATAAGAAAATACTAAAACCAACCTAAAAACTTTACAAATAACCTTACAAAAAAAGGAATGTAATAATGACATAAATGATTCGAGCCACATGATCAGAATTCCACATAAAAAATATTTCAAACTCCATCCATAATGTCCATTGACAGTTACATTTTTAAATCAGGCAAAAGTTATGATATTATTCTGCCACTAAAAACAAAGGTAAAAAAAAAGTTAAATTGTAGTTTTATAATTTAACAGAGACTCCGGAACCACCGACCATAGTGTCAGTAACTTTGTACCCGTTTCCTTCGAGTTGTGTTTTCAAGGATGTTATCGCAGTTTCTTCTGTATAAGGAGGTATCAATACAATCGCGTTACTGGAAAAGATATATTTCATATTAAAATTTAATAATGTCAAAGCTACTTTTTCCTATAAAATAAAACTTTAGAGCGCAGGTGGCTCAGGGGTTTCGCTCTTGATTTGTAAACTGCAGGTCCCGAGTTCGAATCCCGCCATCTACCAATGTGTTTTTCGACTTTCATATGTACATATTTACTCGACCCTCTTACGGTGAAACCAGGTGTCATTATCCTGTCGTAAATTGAGTCAAAGTAGATACAAAGTCGTATCTGTAGTATGACGTGGCAACACAAAAATGGCAATTTGAAATTGTTATGACTCTTTAAATCAAAGGTTTTTCATAATTTTCTCTATTTTTCTTTTAGCTTGCATTCACACGGACGTTTTTTGGACGATCTCACTCATTACGAACATTGTAATTTCAACCTTGTTTCGTTTCTCCGAAGCTCAAAATGCAACGCTTCGGAATAAAAAAGAACTGCTGCATGAACAGACAGAAATTCAATTGTTCTATCTCTATGATATTTTCGCGCACGTTGAAAAAACGCCCGCGTGAATGCAGGCTTAATAAAAATAAAACAGCGTGAAAAAAAATTCCTATAACTATGTTAGTAACATGAGAAGTAAAAATAAAAAGTGTTAACACAACTTATTTTGTTAGGCATTGTTCGAGTAACATCTACGAAAGAATCCATCCTCCATGGTGCTCAAGATAAGGCTTAATGTCATAATATAAAGGTCGACTTACCCGCCGCCGCCCGCGCCGGTGAGCTTGGCGGCGAGGGTGTGGTGGCGCGCGGCGCCGCGCACCGCCTCCAGCGCCGGGTGGGAGACGCCAAGCGAAGCCAGGAGGCAGTGGTTCATCTCCCATAGTTCCTACGAGGAATATATCACTAATTTATTTTTGCTAAACGCGAATTGCCGAATTATTAACCAAGTAGAAGGTTCTCAATTCGTCTATATGTTTTAACCGACTTCCAACAGAAGGAGGTTATCAAGTCAATGAGTTTTTTTTTTTATGTATGTTCGGAAGTTGAGCAGCGAGTTCTGAACCGATTTACGTGATTCTTTTTTTGCTCGATGCAAAATAGCTGCCATTTGGTCCCATACTTACGTTTAAAAAAAACTATTTAGTAGTTTTTGAGTTATTTTTAATAAACATGAAAAAAAATGGGACTTTTTT
>QDHC01000294.1:141217-160473 GCA_013186455.1 Papilio dardanus tibullus | reverse complement strand
CGTGTAAAGATAAACAATAACGGAGCTGGTAATTTGTTGTATTTATTAAATTAAGATAAGGTTGCGTTAATAATATTTATTGGATCATTGATAACAAGGTAACGTTTTGAAGAATATTTTACTTGTATTTACATTGATTTGTTTTTAAAGAGTAATTATTTTTAAATAATTAAATTTAGTACCTCGTTCCAACGGTTTATTTCTATTTAATTTTTTTTCAATTTCTAAATTTTATTTTGAAACCTTTCTAGCTCACTCACTTTCTCACTTTCGACTTCCAAACCCTGTTTTTTACGAAATAATTTATTCATTGAAATATTGTCTATTGCAGCCGTGTGACCATAGTCATCCGAACCGGTACCGTCAACCTTACGAGACCTGAAGGCATCTTCGAGACCACAACTTACTTCAATCATCCTCTGTACATTGAAGCGATGCAGGGTATTGTTCAACCTCACGACATCGGTCTCCTAAAATTCAACCGCGTCTTGCAATTCACAGGTAAAAAACAAAATGATAAAAAAGGAATTGTATTTTTCCTTTAATTATCTTTTTTAATTAAATTATAATGTTACTTTATTTTTTAACAGACCGTGTCCAGCCAGTACGTCTTCAGTCATCTATCGATGCCAACAAGGACTACAGTGACGTCAGGCTGCAAGCCAGCGGCTGGGGACGCACCTGGACTATGGGTATGCCCAACATAGCATAGCTGAAATTAAATTAAGATACGCTACTTACATTGTAATTCTTTATTTTGATCTTTAAAACAATATGAAGAGGACTTTCAATCCCAAACTCTCTTAACACGATCACTAATGCTAGATGCTTGTAAAAGGAGGGCAATATGCCGATATTCCAAAATACTAAAATAAACTTATTCGTTTGGTATTTTATCAACTGTTACCTTAGGGTTCCATTGCACCGTCGTATCGTTTGAAAAACGGTGATAATGACATATAATTGCATATTTAGAGAGTGGAAACTAATGATTAAAATGTTACCATGGTTACAGGTGATTCACCTGAGAACTTGAACTGGGTATTCTTACGCGGTGTTTCAAACGCCTTCTGTCGCGGACAGTACGGCAGCATTGTGATTGACTCTACCATCTGCGCTAGCGGCTACAATGTTTCCAGCCAGTCTACTTGCCAGGTAAATACTATGAAGAGAAAACATAGTATAAAAAGTACCCATTACTTAGTGTTATTAAAAGCAAGTTATATGTTATCTAACAGGGTGATAGTGGTGGACCTCTGCTAGTAGAAGACGTAGACGGCCAGCTCACTCAGATCGGTATTTCATCTTTCGTATCGGGAACAGGTTGCCACACTGACTT
Organism: Papilio dardanus tibullus; assembly: GCA_013186455.1. Classification (NCBI taxonomy): domain Eukaryota; kingdom Metazoa; phylum Arthropoda; class Insecta; order Lepidoptera; family Papilionidae; genus Papilio; species Papilio dardanus. The sequence goes on along the minus strand of QDHC01000294.1, from coordinate 159,134 downwards.
CCCCGCTGGTAAGAATAATTTTCAAAAAATAATTGTACTTAACATTGAATACTATAGCATGTGCATAAACTCTATATTAATAAGTGATAATTCCACAGGTTTCATTCGTACCGGTCCCTATCATGACTGGATAAGTGAAGTGTCCGGTTTGAGCTTCGACGTACAGGTCGAACCTACCACCACAACAGTCGGCGAACCTGAACCTACCACGGTGTCCGAACCTGAACCTACCACGGTGTCCGAACCTGAACCTACCACGGTGTCTGAACCTGAAGTAACAGAGGCACCTAGCAAATATTTCTTCTGGTTCAGATTCTAAAAGTACTTCGCGTCACTAATTTACATTGAAATATATTATTTTTGAATAAAGTATTATTTACACAGATTGTATATTTTATTATTAACTCTTCTATGGTCGCAATTCATTTCTACTACAGAATAAAACCCTTTCAAAGTACCAAGTTCCCAACCTTATATACCTAAGATCTTGTATTTTTTTGTGTAGCAAATAATTATTGATACATATTTGTGTACGTCCTGACCTTTACAGAGGTAACCTTCAGATGTGGTTTAAGTGATTTGTTTACGTAGACTCCCACACACCAGTTCTGTATATTACTCATGTTAAAATAAGTAGATAAGTGTCGTAGATGACCAAAAAATTACAACGGAGATTGAAACATTCTTTGGTAATGAATATCATCCGCTTTTACACAGCTAAGCGACTGTCGAGCTTATTTTCTTATTAGATTTTAAGTACTTATTAATAATAGGCACGACTTATAGGATATTGGAAAATATTGGATGTTAAACATCAAACAATCACACTAAAAACCATATTAGTCACATGAGTCCTGCCTTAGCCTGATGTTTTTACGTCATTCGATGTCTAACGAAGAAAAATTTATGACCAATCGTTGAAATGTTATTAATATTTTATCAATAAATTACAGAGTCAATCACTGATAACAGATAACTTTAATTTCTATGTATATAGCACCTTTAAATTGAAACCTGTGGTTACAAAATGTTACATAAAATCCGAGACAATAGAAAGAGTGGTTTGAATTATATTTTGTCTTGTGTTAGAAGTGTATTACTCGTTAGTTCACAAAGAAATGTAAAAATAGGTTCCTATTACACGACGTCGTATTGCAGTGGTTGCTCATAGCGCATGCGTGACGGGGATACAAGCGATGAAATTAAATTTACACGGAAATATGTATGAGGAACTTAAGATTATTTCTTGGAGACTAGCAAATTACAGTCTAGTTTTTTAGCGGTGTTTGTCTAAGACAACCTCCTTCCAGGAATCATCAGTGAAACCACAATTTATTAAAACTAGTCACAAAAATTAAATTAACAATTAAAAAAAACATCACCATCAGAAAGTATACATACATCTCTGATCTGGACAGATGCCAATGAGCTCGTTATATTCACAGCAGTATTTCAAAATGTTTTTCTTCACAATATTGATTTTGTTATTCCAAGCAGCGTATTAAATTACCCCATAACTGAGCAAAGGGGAAATTGTATAGCAACACATAATAACATTTGGCGCGCGCGCGAATCACTCCCTCAAATCATGATGGCGACCGGTGGGACAGCGCGCCTCGCGTATACTTGAAACAGCAAATCGTGGCGTTGTCATATTCCTGTGTTATATTATATTGCACCAATGATGTTATAGTGGTCAGTGTACAGCGGCTTTAGAGGGATTTATTTTGTGATTCAGTGCGTATTTATTGTGTTGCATGAGTGGTCCCGATGGGGTGCTGGGTAGTGCGCGGGATGACGGACGCCATTCGCCGGCCACCACCGAACAACTAACGTTAGTATTAAAAAAACTCATTAAATACAGACTATAAAAGTTTTACAAATATTCATAAAAGCCAGCGACACTGGCCGTTAAGAAAAAATAAAAGAAAAATTGATTTCTTTTTCAAATTAAATTCAAGCGTCATTTTTTCTTTACGCATATCGTTCGTCACACAATAAAAAATGAATTAGGGATTTTCCGCTGATAATTAATTAAAAGTGGCATTTAGTATTCAAGTACAGACGTCGATAAGCAACCCCGGGGCTAGTGTAAAGGGTAGTAACTACGTAGCGAGGAAAGCGAGCACCGCACCCTTAAACATCTTTTGTTTCTTTGATTACTGCCCATTGTGATGTTCACTGTTTCATTTTATACTTTTACGCAATTATGAATATTTAAATTGTAATCTACGACACACTTATAAAATATCCAATGTAAAAATTTAAAAGTTTTTAAACTAAAACGAAAAACGCAATCTCTACTCTATTCAATAAAAAAGAAGAAAAGACCTTTCAACGTCAATTTCTGTTACCAAAGTACATTTCTGAACGTAAAATAAAAGCTCTTAATCGGCTTTCACTTAACTCCCATTGAGGCCTTAAACATAATAAACTATATACAAACACAAGTCAACTTATGCTAAACATGTTTAATACGAAAATCACTAAGAACACGCATATTACGAAATTCCGTATTGAAGACATAGAAATAGAAGAACAGAATTTATAGAAAACTCCCCGATATACTGAGTTCCAAATCGTTAGTCTCGAAGATAAGAGAGAGGTTCATAGGAATTGTCAGAAAACCCTAAATTTCTATGACTCTTCTCGTTTTCTATGACTTTTTTCAGATAATTCGTGAGTTTTTTTCCTAGGAATTTTTAGACAAATAATTTAGGACAAAACTATCATTTTCTCCGGCTCACGACTCACGAGTTTTCCGAGAAACACAAGAATAAGAAAATGAAAAAAAAACGGGAATAACTTAGCTGTTGGTCATTCGATCGAGGATTTTACTCCTTCGTCAACAACCTTTGACGTAATATAATTACATGAGTTTACAGTCTATGTTGTAAAGTTGGAATTAGTTTTCGAAATGAGTTCAGATACAAGCCACTCCTGGTCGTCCCATGGCAATCTATTCCGGGTCACGCCGGGGTCATCTGCAACCAACTGACAGCTTGCACATAACCTCACTTACGACCTCTTTGTGTAGAAAAGAGTTTTTATATGTTACTACGTAAAGAAAGTATTTTAATCTTTTAGGAATCACTTTTTGTCTAATACTAATCTCTCCTATATTGTCCTATAAATGGCCATCAAATTTTGAATTCCCAAAATACATTTTGCGGATTTCCTTTAAAAAACCAAATTAACTGTACCCGTTAGAAACCCCGAAGAGAAATACTCATCAAAAGACACATCACGCGCGTCAAAGTCTGTTTTAGTCGTTTTGGTTAGAGGCGGTCACAATGGAAGTTGTGTATTAAATTAGCGACCTTAGTCAGTTGTGTAAAAAAAACCCTGACCGTTCTAATTCGTTACAGAAGAAAGGTTAGTAATGAATAATCACAATGATCACAAGAATTCAGTCAGTAGTGTCGTCAGATTTTTATTGAATTCTCTCATACTGTTGCTGGCGGGCAGCCAAGTGACGTTCTGCCACGTCACGGTACACTTCGCTGTGTTGACATATATTTCGTATATTATCATAGATATTATATAGAATAGATAGATCTCTTTGAATTGTCAGCTTCTTTTCGTTCATACTTAAAGCTGGCTTTAATTGTATAGTTTTAATTGTACAGTTCGTTCGTTAAAAGTGACGTACACACGACAATTTGAACTGACAATCGAACTCAGTTCTCAGTTATGCTTACACACGTCAGTTTTAACTGCGCAGTCGACTGTACAGTTAAAAATGAGCGTTTGTAGCTGGCTTAGTGGACGAGTCGGTGAGTTAGACAGCCCCATTTTTACGTACGATGTACGGATTTTGACGTACGAGTTTACTAAATGTCAAAATCAAAAAAGCATCAAAAAAGACGGCATATCGCGTATCCATACAGATCAGTGTATTTTTTTTTCGTGTTAAGTTACTGCTTATTTATTCCTTTTTAATCAGCATGTAAAGGTGTCTCATGAATTACAGAGTTTCATTGGTAGAGTACTACTTAACCGTGTTTTTTATTATAATTTAACTTAAACTACAAAGGATTGTAAATTCAGTAGCCTCGTTCGTAGTCATTTGTGTAGGACTGAAAATTACTTGCAGCACGAATTAACAGATAATAAAATGGATAAGATTTGTACAGATACATTAATTGTAGGGCAAAGAGATTAAATTTTATAAGTAAATTCTTTAAATGTAGCTTTGTCTCAAGCCTTGTTCGCACCAGGATAGTATTTTAATCGAGTAGCAAGTATCCGAACAAAGGATTTACTAATCTACTCTACCTAAATGTTGCTGTCTGCACACGTTTAGTTACTAAATTATTTGCTACTCGACTAAAATACTAGCCTGGTGCGTACGAGGCTTTAGAGTTGTGTTGTAGATTAAATATTTTGACTTCCAGTGTAAATAAGCGCCACAGATTATAAATAGTTAATTAATAAAATATAATTTTAGTGACACGTAGGTGGGATGAAGGGGCCGCCAATGCGCGTGTAAATTTATTAATAACATGGATGAAATTATTAAAAATAAAATGTAAAATGCGACTTCGTTCCTCTAGATTTCAATTTAAAACAAACTTTCATCTGTCATATTGAACCTTATTATGCGTGAATTAAAAAAAACATAATTGTTTTTATGTGAAAAGGGTTTAACTATATAACGACGTAAATCGCACGTTATCAGAATTACTATGGGTTATTATCACTCGTAGGCGGAACTCGGTAATGTCGGAATCAAGGAATACACTCTGCACTTCTCAATCACATTACAATTAGTTCAGATACATGGCTCATGGCCCATTTACTATACAAAAAATGCTTTAGTAACGATCTCTCATTTCTGAATGATTAATGTCAATACTCATCGAACACGATATTTGAATTTATAACTAATTTCTTCTTCTGATTACGACATAAATGTTAACTTTCAAGCCTAAATCCTAACCTAAATCTGCTGAAAGAGTTTTATTTCTTTACAAACTTGTTTGAACCTTTATAGGAAGATTTTTTCATTCTCTCCGTTTTTTCTTGCTTGAATATTGTATTACTTAATACATAATACTTTGAAGGGGAACAAACAAGGTCAAAACCTGAAAACAAAAAAGTTCGTCTGAAAGCCGAACATTTTTATTGAAGTAGCCGGCGGTCATATTTTATATTATGTCGTTTCAAGGTCTTGGTATACCACAGATAATATAATAAGCAAAAAAGTATGGTCTGACGATTATCTTAAAGCTGATTGCCACAATGCCTGCTCTAACGAACGGACACGCAAAAGAACTGCTCGAATTTGAAGTCCGGTTAGGGACGTACTAATTTCTTATTTAGGGCTTCAGTAGACCGATGTCACGCAAAACATGGTCTTATGCGGATGCAAAATCTCCTTTTTTATCGTGAACGAACGAAGCTCTGGGGCAATTGACAAAAGTGCTTCGAAGTTACTTAGTGCGCAGTTTCACGCATAATGAAAACCCATCTTAATACTAGACACGTTTAGTTCATAAAAGTCTGCGGTAAGAGCTGTAATGTGTTTTTTATGTTGACTCTAAGTTAGTATTAAGTCTAGATTTTTGCGAGTCTAGACTTGAGCTACGTCTTATTTCTTCGTTCAATATTTATAAGATATCGTCTCTAGAAGTTTCTAGAATATTAAGGTGTAATTTATTATGAAAGTTTTTAATATGATTATAATGCCGGCTACACACGTCGATTTGAACTGCACAGTCGAACTGTATTACAGTTAAAACTGTGTAGATAACCGGCTTATGATTCTAACCTCTTTTCTCTGCCTCTATGTTTTTTCATTGACCGGATTTGATAGAATAAGTTCGTGCAAAAAGTCCCTTGACAAAGAAGCTACAATTATCCAAATTTTCAATCATCCATGAATATACTAAACACCAAATCATCCCTTTATGTAAGGCAAGTTAACGTCCAATATATTAAAACCCTATAGGAGATTACTTTTAAAACGCAACTTATTTCTTAACCTCATTTCCTCTATCTGTATTCAACTGTAACTTTAAAAGCAAAGAGTGCGGAGTACGGCGGGCCACATGCCAAGCTAGCAGGCCTGCAACCTACATAGCCCGACGCCGCTCCGTCTACCACTTTTTAAGGTCACAACTCCTAGGATAGAAAACATTAGTCTTTGAAACGATTTTTTACAAAAACTTCCTACTGTGGGTTTCATCTTTGTAAAGTCGGCTACAGACGCTCAGTTTAAACTGTACAGTTCGATTGCGCAGTTAAAACTGACGTGTTTATATTTAAAATACTGAACTTTGGGTCACTCAAAGAGATATTATACATAGAGGGAGCACTCCATACTAATTTGACGTTAAAAAGCGTGCCAAGAAAGAAATTATTATAAAAAATAAAATTGCCAGTATCATGAAAAAATTTCTTAAGTTTGGGAAATTGTGTGTTTTTATATTTTTAAAATAAACAGTAGAATAAACTGAAACATTCATTAAAACGTTAATTATCGCTTTTAAGTATTATTATTTTATTTAAAACAATTTAAATCCAAACAATTTTTAACAAAGACTATTTTTGTTTTATGGTTGTTGTACATTTTTAATTAGCATTTTAAAAATGTCTTGATTAATTATAATATTAAACTTTAGTAAATACTATGAAATAAAATTTAAATTTGAGAAAAGAGGTTACATTACATTCGGTCGACTTTTTATGTCGGCAAATGTAATTTAGAGGTTAACACCAGGGGAAATCTCCGTACGTTTGACCTCCGGAGGTCAAAGAAAATGCCTCACTTTTAGGCATCGAGTGTTCCATCTACAGTATAATATATCTTTGAGGTCACTATAGAGAATATTGTCTATTCTATATTTGTAGTTAATTATAGACATATATTTTTTCTATTTAAATTCAGTTACAAGAAGATAATAGTTTTCATGGACACGTATTTTTGTATGTAGATTTTTTAGTCCAATTTTGAATACTGAGTTATTTCGTGTTGTATTCTTCAACGCACTGTCAGTCACTTAATCGGCTATAGTTACTAGTTTTTTTCAGAATAAGTAGTTACTAGAGAATTCAATGTAACTAAAACTATTGATTGCGTTACCTCTAGGGGCTTGCTAATGCCGCGCATAAATCAACTGATAATCATCGCGCTTCAGGGTGTGTCCGAGATATTGCCTTGTTTTTAAATGTACGCTTGATACTTGAGGTCAGTCGGAATAGTATCTGACGCATACGGATTATTAAAGTGGTCACTAAGTGGTCCCGTACGCAAGGTCCTCGTACGTAAAGTAAATCAACACCCACGGACCGTTTTAGTACGGATTAGAATTATTAAAAAATCCAGAAAATAAAATAAAACGTTTCCCTCAATATTGTTTTGCTTTCCATCGTTTTGTCGGATTCAACTAGTAAAAAACAAAACACGGCGCTAGCAACCTCTGTTAAAATTTACATAGGTTCAAATCAAGTGACGTAATATAAATTTTAATGCCCTTAGTTTAAATACGCTCTTTTCGTAAAGACTTTACTTATTTGAGACACACCTTTCGAATCGAAAATAGATATTTATTTCTGTCCTTAATTGTAGAGTCGATAACATTTAGTTGTCCATTATCCTAAATGCAAAGCGAACGTCCCACCTCGACCTTTACAGCATTGATTTTATGAGGCAGCAGTAAACCGCTTACGTCACAATTTAATGGTGATTTCACACGAGGACACCACAATGTACCAGAGCAATCGACAGTGCAGTATTAAAAATCACAAATGATCTATTCGACTGATGCAATACCACGACCAAACAGAAGACAGGCGGGAAGTATTGTAAAACCAAGGACGCTTTTATTTAAATTACCATGTACCGTTTTTGACCCGTCGTTTCGATCTGTCATCGTTGCTGTCATGTTTGGACGCCTCTATTACTCTCCATACCCTAGGTGGAACTTGGAATGTTTCCAATTTCAATATTCTTTGTAGTGTTTATGTAACTTTTTGTTTTTAAAATTATTTTTAATATAATTTTTTAACGAACAAAGGCTTGAGATAAGTCTTGACTTATTTTGACAATTAAATGGACATGGAATAAAAAAAACTAGAATTGGCTTCGTAACAACGTAGTAGTTATAATTGTTACAAAGAAATTAATATTATGCAACAAACAAAGAATGCAATTTACTTGGTTTATAAAAGTAGCTACATAAAGAAGCTTGTAAATTAAATTCGATCGGTTACGCGGGCCGCAGCCCCCCTGGCGCCACACCTGCGCCCCTGACTTCCTGCCGGCACGCCCTCTGGTGGTCAACGCAAGGATTCCCCTAATATATCCTTTCATACACGAAGGTGACACTAATAGGTCAAACTGATTGGTATTAAAGCTGCTCAACCTTTTTTTTAATATGGCAAAAGGCATTACAGGCCACGGTTTAAGAACCCATAAATGTGATGCTTTTATTATGTAGATTTTTATTTGGATTTCCACCCAAACACAATACGCTTCAATTTAATAAAAATCGGATTTAGATATGTCTATTGTCAAAAATCCCCAAGGGTAGTATTTTAATGAAATAGAAAATATCGCGTCAAATATTTATTTATTCGTCACTACTGGCCACCCCTCGTGGCGTGAGTTATGTGATATTAACATTATAGGGTAACTTTTCGATCGATTTATAATCATGTAGCGAACGACCCCTTGTCCATTCAAGGAATATTTTTTGAAACAGATATGACATGGCATATCATACTGACAACGACTGAGGCACATTTATACGAAATAACGTAACGTGATAAAGACAGCCACAGTCTTTGGTCCCTTTCTCCGTATGCGATTTTGTTTGTTTGGGTCCAGAAATATGACTTAAGCAAATGTGACTATTTTTTTATACGTCCCAGGCGAACGCTTAAGACATGATATTATTAGTTTAAAACCGTAAAGTGATGACACACAACAAAACTATGACGCAGTTTAGGGTATTTTCGGTTCCTCAACCGTATACGATATATCCCTTTCTATATCTTTCTCTTTCTACGTTTGCGTATGAAACTTATTATAGTTCAAAACTCATTCGTCATAATAACATCTACATAATTGTGAGGCACGTCGCGTGTCCGTCTGTCTGTCACTTCATAATGAAACTTGTATGATTTGATTTCTCATACAAATATGTTTAGCTCGTACATTTTGAGGTTATGCTAATGTATGCCTTGATTTGCAAATGTAGAATGTTCTATTCTTCTCTTCATAGGGTTTATATTATTAAAAATGTCAAAAATTTGTTAATAATAAAAAAGAGATCCTTTACGGAAACCATCTGACATAGATTTTATAATGTAGTTTGTAGAAAAACTTTAAAACATAAGCAACGTATATTTTTTCATTCAAGAACGGTAGAGTGCGTCCTAGACAATCTTGTATCTGATTAACGACAGTCACACTAATATTTAATTAATGCTTTATTTAAATGATTAATTATTTAATCAATTATTTGATTAATAATCAAAGGACTAATTGATCTTCTATTTGTGTAGGAAATGCGTGGCGGTAGAGCCGGAGTGCGTGGCGATAGGTAGCAGACTGCGCGGCGCGATGGGCACACGGCCACCGGCGCGCTTCTGGCCGCAGCTGTGGGCCACCGTGCTGCGCAGTCTGCTGCTCAAGAAGCGGGACACTAGAAAAACCCTCGCTGTAAGTACACTAGGTGCTTCAAGACAGACAACAAGCGTCAAGAATGGTGCAATTCCGCTTTACGACTGACATGTCTGTATGCCGGCCAATTACAGTCCTTCTACACTGGATAGGAGGTGGATTTGGCCTGGCTCTCTCTCTTCATTCTCTCTAGCTCTCTCTCTCTCTCTCTCTCTCTCTCTCTGTCCATTAATACACAACGCATCTGCAACGTTTTAAATACTTTGATAACTTTGACCTTCGTATTAAATGAAAACCGTACAAATGTTTCTACGATTGATATATAAATGATATAAACTTAATCAGATTATACTAATGTTATTAAATGAGTAAATCCAATTGAAGAGAAATCGCATATTTAGATGACGCACGTACAAATCTACATAAAGACGTAAATATAAATCACCATAAGTATGGATTTACATGACAAAAAATGCATCATAAAAACATTGTCAAGTGGCAATTAACCTTTTCTATTTAAGTAATTCTCTATCAATGTTATCTTGCAATTTTCTTCCATTGTTTCATAAACATGCACTAATTTCTCATCAATCTCAGGAGGTGCTGGTCCCTCTCTACTGTCTGGGCGTGCTGATCTTCCTCAAGATGCTGGTGCCGAACCCCAACTTCCCGGAGGTCAGCAAGCCGGGTCGCCTGCTGCGCATCCATCATGACATCTTTCCAGAAAACCATTCCGTCGCGGTCGTCGCTGATTGGGCTACGGCTAATGGAACTGTTGTAAGATTAACACTAACTGCCGCACTCAGAGTTATTTAATCGTCACTTAAGTACTGTTGCGTTGATTTCTCACAGTAAATCTGCACCAAGAGTCTTCCTCACTGATTATTAAATTAGTCTCAGGGATACATTAAAGTTTTGGATCTGTATTACTTTTTAATTGATGTTTTTGTAGTAAACTATGTTTATTCTTGGACTTTTTAAATATAGGTAACGAAGGAAGTTCGAATTGCATTACGCAAAAAGTGATTCTAATTCGTAGGTGCTCGGACTTAAGTATATGGCTTCTAACAACGGGATAATCGTTTCCATTTAATCTAAACATTTCGATACTCCTAGGGTTTCCTTGAGGAGATTAACAACCTGCTGATAGAGTCCAACCAGCACGCTATCAATTGGGTGCGCTACAACAACACCACGGAACTGAACGACGCTTATCATCTGAACGCGAGGCACTTCCCCATCGCCCTCATCTTCCACACGGACCCCAGTACCTTCGGAGAACCGCTCAGGTATACAAGAATTAGAGAAAGATATAGCAGCACTGTGAAAAAGATAACTTTCTCGCTTTGGTACATGTTATCTTCCCCGCCAAATCGATAGTTCCTTCCCATCCTCTAGATGAGGGTGTGAAGTAAAAGATAATTGGAATTGGCATCCGGCCTTCACTCTCATCTGATGAAACGCAAAAATATCTCTACTTAATTCAAGTCTGTTTTCTGTGGTTGTATTGCGTACAAGCGTACTTTCATCGTTTCTACCGCCGTTTGAATTTTACAATCATGACTCTTAGTTAAAATAATTTTAAATAATGTCCATCTCTCTAGATACACAATTCGTACGAACCCTTCACACGCCGGTACGCCGTCTACCCGGACTCTGTATACGTCACCAGTGAAGTGCCGCGAGAGACCAGCGGCTAAAGACTGGTCTTCAGACTGGTCTCGCGGCGGCCAGCTCATTCCATTGTCAGAGATGCACAGCGAGGACACCTGCCCTGTACTACAGTACTACTACTCCGGATTCCTAGCTCTGCAGACGCTCATAGACTATGTCAAGATCAAGGTACGGTTAACTGACCTTAGTAGTTAAGTTGTCCAGGGTATTATTAGTCCAGGTCATCCAAAGTAATGCGCTACAAAGCGATTCGATAGTGAACATCAAATATGTATGGAACAGACAATGCCGTTCGATATCTCACACGTGACAAGCACATGACTTATCGAATGTTATTGTCAGTTTCATACGTTTTTTGCGATTCCATCAGTGATATCGCCAAACGAAAGATAATTTGGGTAAACCCCAGGTTGTTTATTTGGTATGAAAGAACAAAGGTTACTGTAGCGAAAATTAATAATTTAAATAAGCTGTAAGTACCTACTCAATATCTGTTTTTAGCTGGACACCGGTTCGCCCCTACCACCTCCGAGAGTAGACCTGCGTCAGTTCCCGAAGCGTCAGCACACAGGCGACTGGCTGGTCATCTTTCGCGTGATAATGCCGATGTACATGGTGATGACGCTCTCGCAGTTCATCACCTACCTTCTCATGTTCGTGGTGGGCGAGAAGGAGAAGAAGATAAGAGAAGGCATGAGGATTATGGGGTTGAAGGATTCTGCCTATTGGTAAATATATATAACTTAGTAGGTTAATAAAAGTTAAAGAACTTACCTGAGCTAGATTTAAGTTAGGGGTTAGAGGCATTTAATTACATTTGAAAACACGGCTCTGATAATATAAATAACTTGTTTAATTAATAAGTAATTGTCTGTTTTCAGGGGTTCCTGGTTCCTAATTTACGCCGTCTTTGTTACAGTACTGTCAATAGTCAGTACAGTTCTCCTTTTTACTTTGGGGGTAAGTTTTAGTTCACTTATAATCCACTAAACACAAAGCAAAGTGATAAAATATTTAACTTGGCTCACGAAAACCTAGAGTAATCTTTTATACGACGTGCCAACTCAAACGTAACTACACTTGATTTAATATTAAAACTCATGTGGCAGGTGTTCCAGCACTCGTCTTACATCCTCATCTTCCTCCTGATGCTGCTGTTCGGCTTCACCATCATCACCTTCGCATTTATGTTGACTCCATTCTTTGATAGTGCCAGGGTAAGTAACCTTAGCGCTTAGACGCAATACTTAGCTTTATTCGTACAGGCTACAAAAAGGTTTCGTTCGCAGACTGCAGGTATCATGGGCAGCTTCGCGGTGAACTTGATGAGCTGGCTGTACTTCATCCAGGTGTTCGTATCGAACGCGGACTCGCTCGCCTTCTGGTTCGTCTCACTGATCAGTTCCAGTTGTTATGCTTTGGCTATGGATAAGGTAAGACTTTTAATGGTTTTTTACTTAATAATTGGAGAAATTAAGTATACGTATAGATATGAGTTAATAATTAACCGATTTTTTTCTTATACAATGAGAATTATTACAACTTATTAGATTTAATTTTATAAAAAAGTAATTGAATACTACTAACGCCATCTCTCCGTGGTTTCATAAAATATTAAAATATTTCATACCTAATATTTTTTTATTTATGCACGTATAAATAAATTATTGTAAGTTTTATCTGTGTATAATTTAGAAACAATCCAAGAAAATAATTACAATATTTAAAATATCAAACTATTTAAAAACACCATTAAAAGTTACAAAAGAAAAAGTTGCAAAAAATGAAAATGTTAAGAAAAAATAATAATTTATGCATAATAACTTGTGAAATATGTATAAAATAAAAAAAAAATATTGTGCAATGAATAATGTAAAAAAAAATAACAAAAAGTATCGCCCGAACAGGGACTTGAACCCTGGACCCTTGGATTAAAAGTCCAATGCTCTACCGACTGAGCTATCCGGGCTGTAAGGACTAAGTTGAAAACAGCATACAAATACAACAAAAGAACATCTCATGAATGATTTTGCTATACTGTTTATTTAATTAAATCAAATCATCGTCGTCGTTAAGAACTATAATACAGATATTAAAGTGCAAATAAACTACAACACGATTGAAAAAGTTACCAGTTTAGAAAGAACTAGGACTAAATTTGCAGGCTCTAGTGCTGGACATGGCTGGCGTGGGTGTGACATGGGACAACTTGTGGAGCGGGCAAGGAGTACCGTTTGGAGGCAGCCTCATCATGATGGCGGTAGACACCGTGCTGTACGGACTAGTGGCATACTGGCTAGACGCTGTTGTACCTAGTAAGTTACGGCACACGATGAACCCTTTTTAACCGACTTCCTAAAAGGAGAAGGTTCGACATTTGTTTGTTTGTTAATTTTGTTTATTTTTTAAGTATTATAAACTTATACCGCTTTATTCCGAAACGAGAATCAGTGTTATTACTGTTGTGCTTTCTACGTTTGGTACATTCATAAAATTTATTCCAAAATACAGAACATCCTTGTTCCTGGTACTTCTTATGATACTTAATTTGGTCCAATGAGTCCCCTGCTCTATCTTATTAGCTCCGAGTATCCTCCGGTATCGTATAATCGACGAGTTATTGGTCCTTGTTTATCGCAGTAATTTATCCATTTTTTTCGGAATAAGGGGGTTCGCGATCTTGTTTATACTAACTACTTATAGAAGAGGTAACTAATGTTACTAAAGTTTTTTTAATGTTTGCTAAATCACAGAATTAATCATTGAATTTCGGCTAAGAAATCAAAGATATGTGTGAGGTCACGCTAAATACGCGCTAGTCGCGGAGTTGCGGAAATTGCACCCCATCATGGCTCGAACTACCTACCGACCTAAACCACTGAACTTATTTTTTTTCTATTTTCTAAATAGGGGACTATATTTTAGGACCAATGCTTTATATCTAAAATTGCTATTTATACGCTTTTTTTAATTATCTTAATTTTGTATTATTTCCCAGGTGAGTACGGCATCAAACAGAAGCCATGGTTCTGCCTACTGCCGTCGTACTGGGGCGGCGGGCGGCGCGGCAGAGTCTCCGCTGTTCACTTCCACTCCAATGGCGAGGCCGCACATAACAAGGATATTGAGCCCGTATCCAGGTAAGGAGAATAAAAGACAGATGATACCAGGCAAAACTGTCAGCCGATACTACGACGCGTTAGTAATCGAAAAACGTATGTAACAAAGGGGATCAAAATATTTAAAAAGCCACGGACGATATTTCAACACGCGTTAAAAAACCGGTGAAATAGAACAAACGGTTTTCTATGTATCTGTTTGAACAGATGCGCTTATAAATTGCTATCAAGCAGCGTTGCATTTTGAGCCCTAAACGAATAAAATAAGGGTCATTTTACAATGTTTGTACTCATGAGAGCGTTAAACGTTAACGGTAGAAGCGCTAGCGTTAAAAAGCGCTGATCAATCTCAAGGATGTAATACTAATTTCGTTTAGGAACTTGGTTGCATATGAAGTTGCCAGAAGTAAAAATGACTTTTGTCCAATAGCAATGCAAAAATATTATCTTCTAGGGAGCTACTAGATAAAGAAGCGATCAGGATAGTGGGTCTACAGAAGAGTTTCCGTCACTGCCGCAAGCCGGAGATCAAGGCCATCGACGGCATCGACCTCAGCATCTACGAGGGACAGATTACTGCTGTGCTGGGTCACAACGGCGCCGGCAAGTCCACGCTCTTCAACATCCTCACTGGTTTGACCGCGCCTACCGCTGGGACTGCTTATGTGTACGGATTGGATGTGAGGTGTGTTGAATATTAGTTAATAACATGGATTTGTATTCTACGCAGATAAAGACGTCAGGGAACAGCTAGTTAAAAGCCTTTAAGGTGTTTATTTCAACGTAGCGCTGTATTCCAGGGACCCCAACGACATGCACGAGATACGACAGATGATCGGCGTGTGTCCGCAGCAGGACGTCCTCTTTGACCTGCTGTCGGTTAAAGAACATTTGGAATTCTTCGCCGCGATAAAGGTAACATGAGCTAAGCAAGAATTCTAAACACATATTCACGCTTGAAATCCACGAAGCTAATTGCGTTATTTTATTATTTTTATATTGTTCCGTTCATAATGTCTTGTTCATAGGGTATACCGAGTAAGCGATTATCAGAGGAGGTGCACAAGTCGATGGCAGAGGTCGGTCTGCTCGATCAGGCGGAGGTCTTCTCCAAACATCTCTCCGGCGGACAGAAGAGGAAGTTGAGCATCGCTATCGCAGTTATTGGTGATCCTAAGGTACTAGGAAAACATGGTCTATTGCTTGGAGGAGTGAATCCCAAATTTGTTTAGGTGCATTCTCTAAGGCCCACTGGACCTTTGGATCTGTTATTGAAGAGTGTAAAGTTTGAGAGTAAGCAAATGTTAGAGGAGGGGTTCATGGTTCAATTTGTATAATTTTAAAAGGTAGATGTGATGAGGAAAAGAATGCTTTCCCTAGATAATAATCCTGGACGAGCCGACGGCGGGCGTGGACCCTGTCTCCCGGCGGCAGACGTGGCGCATCCTGCAGCGCGCGCGCCGCGGCCGCGTGCTGCTGCTCACCACTCATTTCATGGACGAAGCAGACATACTTGGAGACAGGAAGGCGGTTATCAGCAAGGGCAGGGTTAGTATGCTAAGAAGAGACTGGCTACACCCGACAAAGAAATTTATCTACACCTATAAATGGCTTGGCATGTAATACAATGTCCATTTTTAAATTTTCTTAGGTCCGCTGTGCAGGAACGTCATTATTTTTGAAGAACAAATTCGGTATCGGCTACCATCTCACACTGGTGCTGGACGGTATGACATATTATACACTTAACAAATGTAATTCCAATGATCTCTAATGTACCCAAAATCTATTAAAAACATGAAATTTTGCAGGTGCTTGCCGCGAGCATCAGATAACCCGACTGGTCAGGGGGCACGTGCCCCGCGCGGAGAAGGCTCGCAGACACGGGCGCGAGCTCTCCTACATTCTACCGCACTACGCCGTACATCTATTCCCACCACTCTTCCAGGCTATAGAGCATGAGATCAAAGAGAAGACGAATAGACTAGGTAAGAACGATTGCAAATTGGTAATACATATCATCAAATAAATAAGCTAGGAACTTCAGATGAAGAAAACAAAAACTAAGTACAATTTCAGTCTTGGTGTAACAATATTTCCAGGTATAACAAGCTACGGCGTATCAATGACGACTCTGGAGGAGGTATTCCTCAGTCTGGAGGGGGAGAACGCGGAGGAGACGGAGGCGGTGGAGGGAGTCTCCTCCGTGAAGTTGGTGCGTGCGAGAGCATTGTCCAGGAGCCTGTCGCTGCAGAGCAAGACGCTTAGTTATCAGGTATGATTGTGAAAGTAGCTGTCTCTTTAGTCAAATAGAATGAATGAGATTGCAATTTATATGTGTCACTGCAGGGAAAAGAGCTTACCTTTGGTCTGTCGTTGCATGTGTTCTTTGTTTCTTTCAACGTGGATGAGAATATATGCTTTCTGATAGGAATTAAACGACAAAGAGCAGCAGAAGACGACGTCCCTGCCGACACCGCCGCACACCGCCTCGCACGCGCTTCACTCCACCACACACGGGGTGGAACATGTCAAGGTAGGTATTCCATCCATAGCATTCTTAGTTTCAGAGATTTATAGGTCTCCCGGATTCATTGCTCTCAAGAGTAGGTTAAAATTATCTAGTAAAAGTACCCCAGATAAGTAGACTATTGCAATTGAAATATTGTCTTTCCTCTACGATGGGATGGGACGATGATTTTATTCTGTTTTGACTAGTCACGTTTAGTTTTATAATGTGCATCTGTCAGGTGCCGGTGGAGACGCCGGCGTCAGGTCTCGGCGAGCCGGTGAAGACGCGGCCGTCCTGCTGGCGCACGTTCTGCGCGCTCGTCTACATCCGCACCGTGCGCATGATACGAGACCCGTACAAGTTATACGTCATGATATTAATGCCTATCAGTTAGTACCGTTTTAAAAGCTTACGTCTGCATTTGAAATCCTTTTGCCCGTTTTCCCCAACTAACCCCTAAAGTAGTTTTAGATAGGTGTCTTTTTACTTAAGGGTCTCCCTAAATCCAACTGATTCCTTGCGGTCGAAAGTGACACTTAACTGTTAGTGCAAACGAAAGTAGTGTTAAATGACATTCAAAATGCCTTAAGGGTTACTTAAAATTTAAGTATTGTTGGTGCAAACGGACATTAGTTTGGTGCTTATGTCACTAAATGTACACTAAGGTCGCCCTAAGTGAATATTTAAAGAGTGTGGAAGCTAGACTTCAGCTTGATAAGAACCCCATGTTGATGGTACTCAAGTACCTTTGGTTCTTAAACGAATTAACATATTGACGAAATCAGCCAATTTACGCTTTTTAGTTTTACCTATTTCATGTTTATAATGTTTCTTTATTTTTCAGTTTCCTGCGCACTCGGTCTCTACATAAAGTCGCGACAGATAGTATTTTTCCGAATGCAGCCGCTCAAATTGGATCCTAACGCGTATTTGAATAGGACACCGATTGCGTTGCACAGCGAACAGGACAATTTAAAAGAG
>QDHC01000294.1:114344-141146 GCA_013186455.1 Papilio dardanus tibullus | reverse complement strand
TTCATGACTAACTATTCTATAGTATTCAATTCTCTAGGGCGGGAAACTGTCTGCCAGTCATTCCTGGCGACGCACTTCCACTTGATTTTCCAAGACCTTGCATAACTAGCTCTTAAACAAAATATTTCTACAAGTCTCTGTCTTTTTTCAGGGTGTTAATGTCAGCTTCCAACCAATTGTCAAGCTTCAAACCGATCGAGGTGCTGACGCATCCGTTCCAGCAGACGGAGCAGCAGGAAGAGTTTAATTTGGGCAACATGGTGTGCGCCATCTTTATGGGCATGATATTCGGTCTCGTGCCCGTCACTCTCGCCGTGGATATTGTTTATGATAGAGAAGTAAGTACAAGGTACCTGAAGTGCTCCTCTGAGTGTTCCCTAAATGTTGATTTAGTAGGAATCTATACGAGCATCTCATAGTGACCAACGACTTTAAGTGGAAGTATTTAATTTTTTTGCCTGAAGGAAAATAAATGTACTTAACTAATCATATCTCGTTCTTCTGTTCTGTCTACTCCCAACTTTTGTTTACTTCTTGCCTAATCTTCTATGTCGTTTCAGATAAAAGCCAAGAATCAGCTGCGAGTGAACGGACTGTCGATGAGCATGTACTTCCTAACATACTTCACCATTCTCATCTTCATCATGATCATCACCAGCGTCGGCGTACTTATTCTAGTAAGTTCTATTTACTGCATTACTACAACACATTTGTGGTTCCTCTAGCATTGCAGATGTCCGGGCGTCGGACCAATTAACTTAGTTGATCCGCTGCTCGTTTGCCCCTTCTCCTATAAAAAAAAACGGAGGCGACAGCTAGTAATGCTAGCTGTCGCCTCCGTTCTCGTCTGCGTGGAACTAAAAAACATAGTAAGTAGCATACGTGTTCTACCAGACTGTTTTACAGAAGAAGCATTCGTCGTAACTTTCGATTTTTATTCTTAGGTGCTCCTTATATTGAATCTTGTCTATTCCAGGTGATCCTCAACGATATCCCAAGTCTGACTAACGGGTCAGCTATCACGATGCTCTCCGGTCTATTATTGTTGTACAGCCCGTCCGCCATCTTGTTCAACACATGTCTGTCATACGTGTTCGACAAGATGGACTCCGCGCAGAGCATCATGCCCAACATAACAACATGGATTGGTGTTATACCATTCGTGTTGGTCGCTGTACTTGATACTTTTAAATGGGGTAAGTATGTTAAAACTTTATAGTTAGGCTAGCTCTCGCCTGTGAATTTGTAAGCGCGGAAATTAATTTATGTTCTTTTCCAGGTAGCGACATCGCTTTCTATCTTCATCTTGTCTTCAGTTTCCTAGATGTTATGTATATACCTTATGCCATCATTTATTACGTGGATAGGTAAGTTTTCAACACTTGAATGTGTAACATTTACCAACTGAACATTGTTCTCCGTGATATTTTCCAATTAAACTTTGTACCAGAGTGTACCTGACGTGCAACCTGCGCGGTCTGTGCACGGAGCCGGAGTTGTGGAGCTACTTCACGGCGGAGGTGTGGGTGCTGATCGCGGCCATGTTGGTGCACGTGCCACTCTGCGGCGCCGCGCTCCTCGCCGCGGACAGGCTCAAGTCCGGCGGACGGATATGTCCGGTACGATCGTTCGCTACTCATTTGTTTTGTCGTTCATTTATTTGTATGATGGGACCTTTCTATAACTCGTAATTTTAACTAGTATTTTTAATTTTAATAACCCTGTGGCTTCATCATACCGAGTTTGCGATAAAACGAAGATTTTGCTTCGGTATGTCTGATTTAGCGCGAACTCGATATAATGAAGCCCTAAGGTGAAAGAACTGATGTGAACTTAATTCAAATAATAGGAACTAAAGGATGCCTTCGACCATTTAGCAGCCGACAATGCCTTAACGTTGTAATCATAACGCCTAATAGATAGCTTTATTGACAAAATCATTTGTACTCGTATACCCAGAAGAGTAGTCCGGTGAAGCGCGCGCTGGACGCGGAGAGCGAGGCGGGTGCGGGGGAGGCGGGCGAGGACGAGGACGTGCGGCGCGAGCGGCGCCGCGTGGCCGGCTTCCTGCAGCGCACGCACCAGCACGCGCCCGCACTCGTCGTCCACGTATGTACACACGGACATACTGACCATAACTCACATTTAATCATTCATTCACTTACCGTACTAGCCTTAATTACTCAACTCAACTCAAACTCTCACCACACTAAACCATTAAACTCAAAGTTCATTACTACTCAACCACTCAAATCAATTACCTTTTTCATTTAACTCTCAATCGATTCATTCATGTTATGTTTAAACGTATCTACAAACAGAATCTTCGCAAAGAATACAAGCTGCGAGGTTCGTCTTCGCGCGGAGTGTGCGGCGGCGAGGAGACGCTGCGCAAGGCGGCGCTGGCGCGGCTCAGCCTGGCCGTGCACGGTGGCGAGGTGTTCGGCCTGCTCGGACACAACGGCGCCGGGAAGACCACCACCATGAAGATCATCACCGCCGAGGAGAGGCTCACCTGTGGCACTGTTAGTAAAACGACCAGTTACCTCAGATTTTTATATTATAAGGCGAACGAGCAAGCGGTCACCTGGATTCGCTGAAATAACAAAGCGACCGCTGCCCATAGACATCTGCAATTAGAAATGCGTTGCCTACCCTTAATCACAAGATAACCTCCTATGTAGTGTAGTATAGGCAAAAATATTGCAGACGTAACATCAAATATGGTTCGAAATCAATATATTTCAGCTGAGATGTGTGATGTAATTGTATGAGATGTTCCAGGTGATGCTCGGAGGTCAGAACATCGAGGAGGCGCAGTCCTCCGCGTTCCAGATGCTGGGCTACTGCCCGCAGCACGACGCGCTCTGGAAGAACGTCACCATCCGCGAGCACATCGAGTGCTACGCGGCGATACGCGGCGTCAGCAAGGCTGACACGCCCAGGTATACTGCATCTGTCACTGATAAAAGTAGCAGAGACCCACAAAGACATCTTGACCCTGTCACACAGTGGACATAAATAAAACTAAATTATGACGGCTCAATAGCGCCACCCTGATAATGTTAAAAAAAACTGTCAAAACATCTTAGGATCAGTATTATTCGTCTGCGCGAAATTATTAATTATCTAGGAATTATTACTAAGGATTTGAAATGGATTTCTTTAGTTACATTTGGTCTACGTTTCTAGGATAGTGGACGCGTATCTAAACGGTCTGCAGATAATGGAGCACGCGAGCAAGAACGCCGAAGACTGTTCTGGCGGCACGCGGCGGAAGCTCTCGTTCGCGCTCTCCATGGTGGGCGACCCGCGCGTCGTGCTGTTAGATGAGCCCTCTACCGGCATGGACCCGCGCAGCAAGCGCTTCCTCTGGGACACCATACTCGCCAGCTTTCAGGTAACAGATGGCGTTGGTGTGACATTCACCAATTTTTCGACAACAGGTGACGGCAATGTGACACATGCTGGCTTGGGCAACAGATGGCGCTAGTGGGACATTAACTTGCTTTTCAACAACAGATGGCGTTAGTGTAACACTTTTCAGCTTTTCGATAATAGATGGCGGTAGTGTGACATAAACCAGCTTTTCGTCAACAGATGGCAATAGTGTGACATTCTACAGCTTTTGAATAACAGATGGCGTTTGTGTTGCACGTGCCAGCTTTTCGATAATAGATGGCGTGAGTAGGACAAACGCTAGCTTTTGGACAATAGATGGCGATAGTGTTAAATGAACTTGCTTTTTGTCTTTTTTGTGTTGTAAGATGGGATAGTTCGACTTTCTTCTGCTTTTTGCATAAGAAAAAAATAAATACTATGACGTAAACTTAGAGTAAAATTTTTCCTTTTGCGTTAACAACAATATTTTCCAGGGTAAAAAAGGTGCTATTCTGACAACACATTCCATGGAAGAGGCTGACGCTTTATGTTCGAGAGTGGGAATTATGGTGAAAGGAAGTTTAAGGTATTAGGAAAAACGATTGAATAACTTTTGTTACAAATCTAAGACAGAATATACAGAATGACATGATTTGCAGGTGTATCGGTTCGACGCAACATCTCAAAAATTTATACGGCGCGGGCTACACGTTAGAAATGAAAATTGGTCAGAATAATCAGAAAGTGGTAAGAAGAATGCGTTGGCTTGCTATATTTTTGTTTTCGTATTGTCGCGATGATAAAGTTTTATTGGCCATATTACAGCTAATCTTTGCTTGAAATCAATTTATGAATTCTCACTCAATACCCTTGAGTAAATAGAAATATTTATTTCAGATGATGGATTCAGACCTCTCAATGACGTCCTCTCCATTGAGATCAGATGAAAATTCACCATCGTTAGGAGAAGCGGATGAAGGTAAAGGTTTTTCTTCTATTTTTATATTTATTCATTAGAATTTATCCATTAGGCAACCATTTTTTCCAGGATTAACCTACAACAATGTCAAAAGCTGCGGTCTGAAATAATAGCCTAGAGTGAAATAAATATTATTTTTTATGTCTACCTACTTATCCTAATTATTTTTTTTACTAAAGGTGGATCAGGCGGGGGCTCAGTGACAGCGGAGGCGGACGCGGAAGCGGAGGGCGAGGCGGAGGCGGTGGACATCAGCATACACACGCCGCTGGTCGCCGGCACGCCTCCCTTGCCCAGACAACAACATCATAGGTAATTTCTATAACTTTAAAAAAAGATGACATGACATACTTCGTATGTCTAGACAGGACAGCGGTAACAGAAGCCGTTTTTTTTACATATTACACAATAAAACAAGTAATTACAACGTTGACTTAGCAAATAAATCAAGATACTGTTGTCAAAATAGATTACGAGCTCGTCCTCTTTATCATTAGCGTGCAAACATTTGCGTCTGTTTATGAATGAGATATTACGTACTGTGCTGATCATTTTACATGCTAATGGCGCCAAGTTTGCTTATTTCCCCTGTTAAAGCGACCTCTGGAGGGTACTCTTGTAATCCTCTAATAGCGTAATGTCTGCTAAACATCCGAACTCTCCGGCAGACGGACCGAGACTGACATTGTGTTGCCAGTGCATCTTTTTCACACAACCGAAAAGCGCATATGTCAATAGTCAAATCGTGTTTGAATTTAAGAAATGATTATCAAAACTATCCCTTGATTTGCGATAAAGTTAATTAATTTTAAGTCATTAAATGATTTTATAAAACGGACGCATATATGCGCAAATTTGTATTCTGCGCCTTAGTAGAAGCATATGTACGACACAAACTCTTGTTGTCTCCAGGTCAGAGTCTAGTGGTGGGGGCGCGGGCGCGGAGGCGGTGATAGCGCTGGTGGCGCAGCTGTTCCCCGCCGCGGTGCTGGAGGAGAACTTCGCGGAGCGGCTCGTCTTCTCCGTGCCGCAATCCTCCGTCTCCAGTCTGGCGAGATGCTTCCAGCAGATAGAAGATGGTAAGTTGACAATTATAGTATCGGAATATATGTTTTACTAATGAGTTCTGTTATGGTTTACTTTTGACAACTATAAACAATTGTTTGAATGTGTTTGTTTCCAGCAAAAGAGAAGCTGAACATAGTAGAATACAGTTTCAGTCAGACGACGCTGGAGCAGGTGTTCTTGAAGTTTGCACAAACTGAGAATGTGGAATCTTCAGAGCAAGAGCATTGACTATGACATACTTGTTTTATATTGTAAGCGCCGCCACTTGGAAAGCTTTGATATAATCTGTGAAACTGAACTTGTCAACTGTCACTTTTAGGTTAGGATATTTTAATGTTACGAAAGTTTATTTGGAAAATAAACTTTAAAAACGTATTTCGTATGATAAAATGAGAAAAAATTATAGGTTTTTTCCCTAAACATTAGGTTTTTCCGCTAGAAATGTTGTGTAACTTATCAAAGGTTACTAAGTGGTGATTGAGAAGTAAATTTTGTGCTTTTAAAACTGTAATATAAAAGATCGCTTCGAATATTATGTTCCGTAGTTTATTTCGTTGTGTTGTCTAAAAGCTTTTTGTATGAAGTTTCCAGTTGATGAGAGAATATTATGTAGGTGTTGTAGCATTAATAAAATTATAATCGTACCCCGTGATGTGGCGGACATCTTTATTGGCCTATATTTATATAGACTGGCGAAATCTTTTTTGTAATTTTTAAAATACGTTAATGGCAACACTTAATAGATACAAATAATAAGGACGTAAGCTATATGAAGATATAAGAGGTGTAAAAATTAAGTAAGATGGCGCCACATGCACGGCGCGCGGTCGTAGGCGGAGTTGACGGTGTGAATTGTTTTATAATTTCATACTTTTAGTAGCAAGTTTTATATACGGATTAGAGTTTGAAATACATTTTACATTTGTTGATATGACTACAATACATCCGTACTTTGAATATTTTAATTGTATTAGCAAAAAAAAAATCGGCACAGTCCCCTTTATATGGTGTTTCACCTTAAACTTAAAAAAAAAACAAGTTTCTTCGTCTTAACCTCTTCAATTTGATCTTAAATAATTAATTTAGGAATACTTTATAACAATCCTACTAAAGCAGTACCAGACAGTAACAAAATGTTCTTCGTTCGTATATGTATCAAAAAATGTAAAATGTAGTATTGTTATAATTAAGGTAACAATAAATCTTCGTCATGTTGGTAACATGCAGCCTCTTTTTTATATTTTCTAATATTTTTTTATTTATTTATAATTTATCTAAACATTATCATCCTACTAATTTATTCATAAGTTATAAAAAAATATTTGCTACGTAGATAATAGGTTATATTTTTTTTATTTTAATTTAAATCATGTGATTTATTTCTAGTCATAGATAATTATTTTATATTTAAGTAAAAGTTATTATGTGTGTTTTATTATGAAAATATTTTTTACAATTGATCGGAAAATTGTGATGGATTTTTCTTTTCATTACATGATTTTATACATACAATGAAATTATAAAACCAACATAAAAAGTATAAGTATACATTTTTGTATATTTTACGTATGTTCCTTTTATAACCTAACCAATAATGTAAAAAATTCTGTGTTGGGGGCGCTTTAATCGTCTTTCGTACACGAGGTTATGGAAATCTGCTATTTTTGTCGACTTGTGCAAATTCAGAGGTTCGTCACAGGTCGCATACCGACATAACATCGTATTGCTCTAGACTAATATCATTGTTTAGGCTACCTCGTGTACAAGGGCCTAATATCATAATATACGTATCTCCATCAGCTTTAAGTTTCAGTATTTTAATTGAATTAGTTAATTTTTATTTATTTAGACAATTTTGTGTGTGGCGTTTTGAAGCTACTAGTCGGTAAATGAATAGTAAATGTAAAAATGTTTTTAAATTAAAAAAAAAATCATGTGAACATTCGAGTCATGTATGATTATTTCGGTTGTGTAACGGTAAAGCTAACATTTTGTAACATGCAGAGTAAATATGTAAACTACTCCATTTTGAATCTGTTCTTTATTTAATGAAATGATATTTTTTATCAATCAAACAACGGCAAAATAACAAACAAAAAGTATTATGCAATATTTAAACCAAAAGTATTTGTATATTTTATTGAAATAATAATTGGGACGATTATAAAAAGGTTTTTCAAAATGAATACGAACGTTTTTGTATGAGATTTGTTTACTTAACGTGCGGTAGAGGCGCTGCACAAATCTAATACAAATGACGTAAAATCGACCCACAGATAAATAAAAAACTGTGAAGATAAAATATCTGCGACGTAGCTTTTTTGTATCCGATATGTGTTTTTTTAGTGAATTTTAGTCAATTAATTTAGTACCGAAATAAAACATTCAACACGTCTTTTTGTGTTTTATTTAGTTACACTAACCATTATCACTTAACCGTGGATTCCCAATGAAAACCCACGATATACTTTTAGCTGGATGTGATATAAATTTCTTAGCTAATAATAAATAACGAACTCAAAACAAAGAAAATGTTTTATTGTAGAATTTCACATTTAGATATCAATAGAAAAATATAACAATTGCCGATCTTCAAGTTCAAGTAAAGGTTCGATACAATGATTGAATAATGTTATTCTAACAAATAGGATTAAATACGTAATTTTATTTCAATACAAACAAATCACATGACAATTTTCAAGGTTATGATCTTTACATTCAATAAAACTTTCCTAACCTCGTCTTAATATTCCAGTAATACGTCGTTATGGTAATACTGGTATAAAATTAATTTTATAAGTTATAACATCGTATCCGCAGAGTTATAAAATAACCTCGCGATGTTTGTCATTTGATAATTAAAGCAAACACATCTGTCAGCGAAACTGCGTTATCAAATACGTGTTTTCCCTCTCACGATATTTCTATCTAATAATTTTAAATGGTTCATTTTAATACTGAAATTATTATTTGAAGATAACAATTCTGCAGACAGAACTATATTTATTTCTTCTAATGAAACTTCCACACATTAATAATATGCCGTAGAAACACAAGTTCGAGTCCTGCGGTACAACCTACCCTGAGACTACGTAAGCACAAAGGGTGACGTATTGTAAGGATAAGTTAGCACTTATCAACTTGATGCCACGTTCACCGCCTGCAGGTGCCTGGTAATTCTGTCAGAGTCAGTTAAGTCAAGTCACAGTGGGCGCCAGCGATGCTGCCCTGAAGTACCGCTTCCCGTAAACGCGAACCGAAATCATCAAGCGACCCTGTACGCTGACTGTGAGCTACCGCGACAACGTTCAAGTTGCGACTGGTGACCGACAACTTCACTCCCCGCACAAGCCCCGCGCTCATCCGTAGCGGTGGGGTATTTCGATCTACCCGCTTGTGCGGAGAATAAAAATCGTCGTCTACCTACATTAGCCTGTAACCGCGAAAATCAAATTTCATCCTATATGACAAACCACAGTCCGCAACTGTACCGAACACGTAAATACATCGGAAAATGCACATCGTTAAATCTATACTAATATTATAAAAGGAAGAAACATTGAATTTTTGTATGTATTGAAATAACTCAAGAACTACTGGGCCGATTTTAAAAATTCTTTCACCATTAGAAAGCTACGTTATCCCCGAGTAACATAGCTATTATATAATCCACGCTGACGAAGTCGCACTCCACAGCCAGTATATGAGTAAACTCAAAGAAACTCTTTCAGTGATTTTGGGAAAAACTAATCTGTCTCTTTATTTATGAGGCTGACTGTATCTATGCCCAACTCCCATCCAACCCTCATCAAGTGTAACTTCTGTGGTTTTAAACAAAGTAATTAGTAATACATGCTTTGGATAATAAAGTGATTAGAGATCGAATATTGATTAAGAATGTAAACACGATTCAAATTGTTTTTGTCTCTTCGCGTGTTTATTCGACGGTTTAATTGTTGAATCGCGAACGCATCGCAACCCACTTACAGTACACAACAGTACTATGAACAATAGCTTTTGTTGCAATTTTATAATTCCATATTAATTATAACAAGAAAAAACAATGAGAAAGGTTACATAGAGTTGTATATGTATATTTATTTGAAGAAATGCACGACTTGTAGGAAGATTTAAGCCTTGATGGCACCAGCGGGGCTATCGCTGATGGAATCGACAAATATATATGAAACTGACATTGACATTCGATAAAATCAAGTGATTGTCACATGCGAGATATCGAACGTCGGTGTCAGTTTCTTACATTTTTGACGTTCGCTATAGATTCGCTTCGTATCGAATATACTTTGGGTAACCAACCCAGAATAGTATTTGAGTCGAGTAGCAAGTAATAAGTATCCGAACATGGGATTTAATAATCTACTCTACTAAAATATTGCTGTTCGGAAACGTTTAATTACTAAATTACTTGCATTCTTATTCAATTAAATTAATATCCTGGTGTGATCAGGGCTTTAGACCTTGCCAATAGCTCACCAGCGCACTATATATCTCCACTGAGGGCCTCCGAGCCATAGGCATAAATTCCGTAGTAATTGAGGGAGACTACTTTGGTACTGGTTTCCAGTGGCCCTTACACAGGTCCGAAAGTATATTAAGGCGAGGCGAACACAATAACTTGGCATGTATTTGTAGTAGTAAACCATTTAGCAAATACATTACATAGTCTGGTATATGCTATTTACTATTTTCTATTTACTCAGTTATCGTATCCTTTCCTAGTACTGGATAAAGTTCGTAATAAATTGTACGAAATACAATAATATATCGGTATTTTGATTGATGTGTATGACCTATACGTCAATTAAATACAGAAATAAAGCTATCATCTTCAAATTAAGTACAGACTTCAAGGAATCGACAATTCGTGATGTTCCCAATAAAGTCGTGTCATGAAATCGTGTGTTGCTGCAACACCTTGCTTTGTCTGTTATTTTATATACATAGTTAAAACATCAAATCAAATAGTTTCGGACTTTGTGGGAGTTTTCGTTATAAGTACTGACGTCTAATTCTAAATAAATGATAGAAAAATACTTTAAAAAAAAACTTTTAGCAAAAAACAAAAACCATAGACACACATACACACAAAACCCCATTGACTAGATAAATTTTCGAAATTTGATTAAAAAATATTAATCATCGATATTGTCCATATCTCTAGTATAAATAACGAATAATTATACAGACAAATAGATTCAGTTATTGTGTATTTAAGAATAGGTTCGGTTCAAGGCATAACGAAAGGATGCTGGATGGATTTCGTAACACGACTTGAATAGACGCTATTTAAAGTTAAAATTGCCGCAATAACTGACAATCATTTAAAAGTTGATACTGGCAGGGAATACGTTTATGAAACTGGCTGTCAACACGACAAGCTAAAAAAATATAGTAAGTAGGTACTTAGCAAACTGTCCCTGTAACGTTCCAGTCCTAGAGGTACATTGTGGCTCAATCATCTCTACACCAAGTCTATAATCGTACCCAATAAGCGCACCGCCTCTCGCCGGCATGACGTCTGTCACGACTGTCAACATTGCGTGATGCTCGAGACCCATAGACAACCAGACCATAGCCAATAAACTATAGTCCCCATATTTTGTTCAGTAAAATAACAGTAACATTTTAAATATCATGCTTATCCGATAGACAAAAATTAAAATGGTAGAACTAATTTATCAAAATTATTTTTCTGTCCACAGCAAAGTTGCGAGCATGTATAAAGATGCCCAAGTTCCATCGAGACAAGGTGGTATTGATCTCCTCGACGGGGGTACAAGGACATAGATAAATTAAAAAACGTAAAGCTTATAGTTAGGGTTAATGTTCAAGGTATTCAGTCATGTGATACAAATCTGACGGTCGATTAATTCAATTCATTTCGACATCTGGCCTTGAATCATGTCCATCGTATAATTAAAATACAATAAAAAACTAAATTATTAATGTAAAGTATTAATTTGTATTGATATTTTAAGTAGAGGAATGCGAAACGCTTTTTGATTTATAGATGCATTTGTAAGTTATAGGTAAACTTACTACATTTTAATTAGTTACAATGGCGTCGGTTAAAACCACGCGAAGCTCACCAATTATGTCATGAAAATAATGATTTTTCGAATAAATGATTGTTAAAAATTGTAGCCGTAATCTTAAACATGCTTTACTGCCGTAATGTTCGTATTTTTTATCAATCCTTGGTTGGATACAACGTGGATACAACCCACGGCGGCAAATCTCAAGTCTGTTAACCAAGCAAGATGATCCTTGAACAACCCTCACGTCTTAGTCCATGCTTCTACCTATTACACTGCTTTTTTACATATTCAGCTTACTTTTATCAATAATTTGTGTTACAAATCTCTCTAATAAATGTTCAAACATTATCGTGCGAATGAAACTCGTTTAATTGGTTCAGAACCAAACAAATATTTTCTGTCAATGATCTTATCACTAGGGTTACCAAATAATATAATTGTAATTGAGACTCAAAAAAGAATGTTTTAAAAACTAACAAATATAACTTATGAACCCGGTATATCATGAACCATTTATGATAATATAAGGCATAATATTTTTAATAAATTAACATTAGAAAAATCTGCCCTATCGTTAAAGGTTGAACTTGAATCATATTTTTATTAATCTTAACGCTGTTACCCAATAATTTTTAAGTTAAAATTCATTGAAAACACTCGGATATCTGTGTTCCTTTCTCCAGTAAATAAAACCTAGACATGGACTGTCCCTAACATTATTAGATCACCCTACAGACAGCCGGTCTAACAGAAGTAATTCAAATTCACATTCGCAAAGTTGCGCGGGCGCAGAACGCGCGGATATGCGCGCGCTTCTCTACACGGAATAAACGAAAAACATGTTAATATCTTTAATCAAATAATTTATTAAGGAAATAATGAATATTTATTTGTTAGTGTGTACGTGTTAATGTGAAATTGAACAAGGAACAGATTTGCCCACGTAAGTATTTTTTTAATTATCCTAAATTAGGGAGCGATCCCTTCAGTATATGGGCTGATAATTATAACATAATACTAATATGCATTATTAAATCTTTATTTTCTTCGTAACAGATTAAAAATTATAAAAAAAATAAAAATAAAGACATTTATTTTATACGAAATCTAATAAGATTAGAATACTTTAAATATTAGTGGTAATTATTGTATTGCAACCGAACTTTGTAATAGATTTAGAACTATTTTTGCTTATCTATGGTATTTTTTAATCAATACTCTTAATCAATTTGTTTACAATTCAACGGATGTATTGTATGCAAACAATCGAAAACATCCCCGTTATAAAACAAGTAAAGTATGTTCAAAATATCATTGGGATCGACCTTTCGTAGATTTTTTAAAATTTTTGTATGTATTTAACTAACTCAAGAACTACTGGGCCGATTTTAAAAATTCTTCCACCATTGATAAGCTACATAATCCCCGAGTAACATAGGCTATTTTTTAATTCTACGGGGACGAAGTCGTGGACAACAGCTAGTAGTAATATAAAACGACGCTTTGTCTAAACGAAGTTCATAAAAGCTTTTAGTAATCGGCCTTCACTGGTTACCTATATTACAAAGTTACGAAATGTACTTGACTTTACACAATAGTAATATCCAGCAAAATTGGAATTACTCGATTAAGTGCTTGCTTTTAAGTTTAAAGAAGTACTAATATGTAGACAAAGAATGGACTAATAAAATAAAACACCAGAGTAAAGTAAGTAATTCATCAGTTGCTTTCAATACAGTTAACTATCATGTACAAATACTAAAAATAGTTTAAGTTTGAGAATTGTTTTTCTCCATTTTCTTCCGTGCAAATGTTATAAAGTAAAGCTTCTCGGTTAGTCATAGTAGTTACTTAACATGTAGTAAATTACTCCCTTATTTACTCTCTTGTTAGGAAATACATAGTGATAACAGCGACTTTATTAACCGTCTTTCAAAAGTAAGGGGTTCTAAATTCGTCCGTAAGTTTTATTTAGCTAGCTTTGTTGGCTAATAACTCGGCTCCTGGCTGTTCGAATCTTCATAATTCTTTTTTACACAGTTGACATGGTTGTTTCAATTTTTGTCCTCCCCCTCCCACTCTGGAGCAAAAGCGTGGACACGTGCTTGACATCAATTTATCTCAAGATTGTCACGAAATAACTGTAAAAATGAAATATTGTAACAACCGCTATGTAGAGTTTTTAATCCGTTATTTAGTTAATTTATGCAATATTGAAGTAAAATTAACGTAATTTCAATATCACGTTTTCTAGGGTCTTCTTATTGTTGAGTATCACGGAGTAGGACAAAACTTGTCTATAACGGTGCCAACGACCGTTGTCTTCGGTCTAGTGAGTGTGTTAGCCCTGCTTACAAAACTCGTTCAAACCCGTTCTTACCCATCTTCATGATTTAATATTAGTTCTTAGACTTTTTATAATTCTAAACTTTATGGTATATATTTTAGGCATTATTGATGCCAAAGGAAACTATAAGCCTATCAAAAAATCGCGTTATTAAGACATCAAACTGTTTAAGGAGAAAAGCGATGAAAATGCAGTTTTAAATCTATTAAATTATTTCGACTAAAAGTCGTAGCTTGGCAAAATAGGTGTCCTGGCAACAAAGAATTAAATTGATTTTTAGGCGAATGTTAAAATGTAACGTGCATAACGATGTTCTATTATACGTAACTTGAACAGAAACCGGCAAAAGACATTTTAAACTCCCGGCATTAATGCCGTACTAATGAAAATAAACTAACATTACATACTTGATAAGCGAGTTCACTATAAAAGGAACGTGCACTTTCATTGTAACTGCTGCTAAAAAGTAACGCAAAATAAGCGCCTGTGAAAAATGTTATAGCAATTCAACAAAAACGTTAATTTAGTAAACATTTTTCACAAGTAATTAAATCTTGTCTTATGCATTTATATCGCAAAAATATTATAAAAAACACGCAATCAAATGGCCATACTTTTATTAACAGATAATTAACAATTCGTATTGCACAATATTTTAACCTAGACCTAGTTAAATTAAATACTACGCAGGTACAAATATAATACTGTTTATTTTTAAATATAGTTGGCGTTATATTGCACTGAAATAATTATCACTTTTAATTTCCTAGTACTAAGTTGTATAAATCATTTTAGACAATAATATATTTTAGATGGTAGAATTTAGACCACAAAGACCTGTCTAAAAGGAAAAAATAACGCAAGTAATATTTTAAAATGTTATTTCTTATATATTTTAGTATCTAGATGTTATTATTACTATAATAACATTTACTTGCAATTATTTTTCAATACAAATTGGGGCATTTAAATTTTTTAAGGACACTTAGCAAACCAAATAATACAGTCCAAATGCTTTGTTAGTACCTTTAAATATATTAAAATATTTGTTGATAAAAGCCTTTGAGATACAGTCGAACTTGGAGAACCGAGAAGTGGCTTAGTGAGAAACCTCTATATGCGAGACAAATATTGCGCATCCTTAGATTCTCGCTTATCGAGGTTCGATTGTATTTTTGATAGGAATAAATATTTTTTTTTAATAAATATTAAATAACTATGTTTTAAATTAATTAAATAAATCAGTTAAAGATCGATAATCAGATCTTTTATTTGTGTTTTTTTTATAAATTTTTCAAGTTTAAAAAACTGGTCATATTGTACCTTTACTTTCCATTGTCAATAAATACGAATACATATATTTTTAACTCTCCTAGGAATATGTTTTTGATATATTTACATCAACAATGGAGACATGGTACATTATTTCAAAAATAAATATTTAATATAATTTAATATTGTCTTTTATAACGTCGTCCGAAAAGGGTATAAGCGATACTAAATTATAATAGCTCACTAGCGCCCTCTTTTTGTGCTTCTCTTTCCATGTCGTTACGTATTTTCTGACAGACAGATTATAAAGAGAGAAACTTTGCATTTTTTATGAATTTAAATAATTTAAAAACTACTGATTGTACTAGTTCGATTTCAACAACTCTTTCACCGTTAGAAAGCTACGTAATCCCCGAGTAACATAGATATTTTTTTACTTCCATACGGACCAAATCGCGAACAACAGCTAGTTTTATATATTTTAAATAACCCATAAGCTATATATTAAACTATTTGACATGAATATTGAGGTAGTTATCCAGCTTATGTTTAATATTGCTTTCAATTTTATTAAATACTATAGTAACCATATTTAACATTAGATAAATTATATATTGGTTTTAGCGACCGAAACCATATATATCCAGGCATTCTAAAATTATGACAGTGCCTCTCACGAAATTTTGAATCGTCATGAAAAAATTCTCTCAAAAATTTCTTCAAAGTCCTTCAGTTAAACCTATTATAACTTAATATCTTCATTCTTTAACATAATGCTGGTGAACTATATAACTGTACAGTCGTACCTGGATGATCGAGAAACTTCCC
Source organism: Papilio dardanus tibullus (assembly GCA_013186455.1). Classification (NCBI taxonomy): domain Eukaryota; kingdom Metazoa; phylum Arthropoda; class Insecta; order Lepidoptera; family Papilionidae; genus Papilio; species Papilio dardanus. The sequence continues at coordinate 125,212 of QDHC01000294.1, read as the reverse complement.
CCTACGGCTTCATTAGACTGAATTCGCGATAAAAATCCGTTTTCATCACGAACACGGTATAATAAAGCTGAAGAATAGGGAGACGAATATCCCGGTTCATTAGACTCGCTTATCCAGGGAGGTTGCCCAAAGTATATGCGCTACAAAGCGTTTTGATAGCATACATGAAATGTAAGAAACTGACAATGACGTTCGATAAGTCATGTGCTTTTCACATGTGACATATTTAACGTCATTGTAAGTTCTATACATTTTTGATGTACGCTATCAAATTGCTTTGTAACGCATGTATTCTGGGTTCCCAAGGTTCGACTTTATATGCTACAGGTACTATGGTTGTTTAAACCACCTTCTATACGTAAAATCCATTAGAATCGTGACACTGTCATCTATCGGATGAACTATAAACGGTATAGATATTAAACCAACGCCGACCGTCATCAAATTTATAGCAAGTTTAGGAAATCTTGCATAAGTCTTCCTGAAATATATCTGACTGTGATGACACAATCTGGAAAAAATATAAAACGTAAAGAAAAAAAAATAATAAAGATAAATCTCTATAAGTGAGTTTTTTAGTCTCAATGGATGACTTCCATAAGTGAGAAGCCCCTGTGGACTCCAAGAGGCCACTTCGAGTCTGAGAGGCCGCTTGGACTCTGAGGGGGCCCCATGAACTTTTAGAAGCCCCTTGGACTCCGAGAGGCCCCTAAGACTCCAAGAGGCCCCTTGGACTGTCGCTTATCCAGGTTCAACTAATAGGGATAGGTTATCGAGAGGTTGTATAGATCATCCTACCTGTTAATAGCATACCCAGGTATTACAACAGAGGCCAATGTTTGCCAGATCAGAGCATCTCCCGTTTCTATGAGTACCTTCTTCGGTCTGCCATCTTTCTGAAATGTAGAAAAAGTAACCTATATTATCAAATTATTAGGAGGAATTTTACAAAACTTTTAAATTAAAAAGTATAATAAAATGTATTTAGTATTTTATAACAGAAAATCACAAACCTTAATCATTTTCCAACCCTTGTCAGCAGTGTCGGCCAGCACATACCCAGTTGCGAGCACGTAGCTGGCTTGCACCACGCGCAGCGGCACCATCGACCTGAATGACTCCCCCACCTCGTTGGCATAACCTGCAGTAGAACATGGATCTGTTCAGCGATCATTACATAACCAGAGATGAACAGTGAGTAAAAATTACCATATACAATCAGCAGCGCAAAGAGGTACGTCTCTTAAGAGCTGTAAGTCTTTTCGTAGCACAGATCCTTTAATATTTATTTATATTTTTAAGTATAACTGTAGAGTAATTGTGAATTATGTAATGCTATTTTATGCGATATAAAGACCTTCTTTCTATTAAACATAACTATGTTACTTACCTAAATATCGTACCCATGTCTCTCTATAAAAATCCACTTCGCGATCAGACATTTTGAATCAGATCACGCCGAAATCGATGTTGAATAAATACTTCCGGTGCCTTACGTAGTGTGATAATGTTAAGATGTTTACTTACTGATTATCTAAACTATAAATTTTAATAACAGAGTACAACCATTAAAATAGAACTTTGTTAGATAACCACCGACAAGGTTATAATGATCAAAACTTTTATACATTACTATACTCCACGAGCTAGTATATTCTATAATTTAGTAGCAGATAAATACGCTTTTTTCTTCCTGACTTCCAAATAGAAGCAAGTTATTATATAAAATTAAATAATGTTTAGACATACTTTCGTATTTTGAAATTGAATTTCATGATTTTGACAGTTTTGTGAGTGACATTTTGACAAAGTGTTGCCAGTTAAATAAATTGCAAATATTACCAATCCAATGTTATTTCTGTTATGGAAAAATTACTTGAAAAGGTTGGAATTATTAGTAAAATAATTAAAAAAATTATAAAATGAACAAAATACCATACTATTATTAGTTTGAAAATTATATCGATGATTTATCTACCATTTCAGACGACAAAGTTTTGTTAAGAAAATTCCCATAAGAGTAGAGTTTTTTAGTAATTTTCACATTACCTTGATCAGCTGTTCTTTCAACCTTCATAACAAATGTGTTTGACAAACTGAACCGTAGAGACGTGAGTGAAAGGTTTTTTATTAATTTTCATTAATTGAGACATAAATTAATATTAAAACAAGTATGTACAATTAAGTGCCTTACAATAGTAAATTGTGAAAATGTTTTAATCAGTGAAAGTGTTAACAAATAATGGAAAAGGGGTTAGAATTAGAGCAATCTGATATACGCATATTCATCACAATTTTGCATACCTAGATAGCATTCCGCATTTATTAGCCTAAATAAGTTATAATTTGATTGATTAGACATAAAAAAGTACAAATAATATCCCCGAATCATTTAAAACATCGTAGACGTATATTTTAACACATTCATACTTAAATTAGTTAAGCACAGTATAACATCGTAAGTTTTTCTGTATTTAGAATCATTTCATTTTAAATACATACTTAGAAATAGGAGCTTGGTTTCCGCAACTCCATTCACTGGCGCGTATTTTGCGTATAAACTGCACATAGCCAACAAATTGTGTATTTAGACGGTCGTTTTCATGTAGCCATTATTAGGAGCAATCGGCTCAAATATTCTAAACTTGACCTTTCAAGGAAATAATTATCAGGGAAATATATCGTAACATAATATTAAGTAATATCACATAAAGCTGTACTATATTACTAATCGAAGATTATAAATATGGCTGTGAATGAATGACGCATTTATTCCTTTGTGTCGTAAAAACTCCAGGGCGTAAAATGTCTGTTTTTTTTTATTATCGCAATGACTGTGTCACCGACCGATTGTGATAGAAACTGGTGTTAGTAATGTACTAGTCATATTGTAAACTGACGACAAACCGTGATCGGTATCACTGACAATGACGTAACACTTTTCAAACCTTTTTTTAAGTCAGGAAATGCATTTATGCACCCCTACGCCGTGCGTGCAACGGCGTAGGGAGTGTGGGACTCGCCGGCCACAGAAGGTGACCAGAATACCCACTAAAACCTAACGGCCCTCAAATGTATTACGGCGGGGTCGAGGGCACTATATTACGTACGCAACAACATTTTTAAACCCTCGCTTTACGTCTGGTCCTTCGGAAACTGTCCATTTTCTCATACTGTTGGTTGCACTCGGGGATTTACCCAATGACAATCGTTTAATGCTCACCTTTACTTAATTTTACATCCTTTTGCCTTATTTTATTTTAACGTATTTAAAATATAGTCTGTAATTATTTACCCTTGTGCCTTAAATGTCGGAAATGTTAATTAATTAGTCACCTTGTTATTTTCACCTCGTCTTCTCTGAACTTCGAAGTAGAACGCCATGATAAGATATTTGTAACAATGTAGCAGTTTCCTAAATTAAATATTTTATAGACGATTTTGTAATATGTTTCTCTTATTTCTTCGTTCTTTTATATCAGCCTGGTTCTAGAATAAAGGTAATTAGATCTTTTTCCTGCTAGACGTTTTGTCAAAATTACGTCTGGTTCATTTTCAATAATATTTAGGATTAGTAAACATTTTTATTTATTTTATAACAAAAAAAACAAGAAACCTAAAAACGTGACTTGAACTGATAAAAGATTTTCGAGTTCTTCGTTTTTAAAAGGTATTTGAATTATAAAAATTTAGGAAGCAGCATAATTTCAAAATGGCGGATACAAAAACCCCGGTGCGTCACACTAGCCAACAAGAGACGCAAATGTGAAATATTTGAACATGCAATTTACACTGTCTTTATTTACATTAGGTACTGCGCAGAAACAGATTATATTCAATATATTGTACTTAGTACGTTGTGCGAGTATTATTCAAGTCTTTTTTGCCCTATGGTCAGTTTTATTTTATTATTTTATTCCACAAAGCACAAAAAGTGCATATATAAAACAATTACATAGCATACAAGGGACATGGGACATAAAAAAATCCCAGGTTCATGTGGATACTCTGTAGATTACAGGCGAGAGTATTTTTTTTATTTATAAATCTCAATTAATCCTAACAAGGTTAAATCGCATTGTTTATTTTTAGTATCCCTTGATATGATTTTTATCTAATTACCGTAATAATTTAGTTCAATGACCTCCAACACACAATTACTTAAACAATTAACTAGTAATTAATAAAATAAGACAGACTTCGCACAATACCGCAGCAAAAAAAGCCCGGGAAAAGCGTTAACACTCTATAGGGGCATTGAAACTTGTTATTTACAGCGTACTGAACAGTTGCACTCGAAATAACTGGCCAGTAAGAAATACTGTTTTTTTAATTATTTTATTCTTAATTTGTTTGTTATTCATTTTGACGTCAACAAACGCGATTCAGATGTTTTTTTATGTAAAATATTAGTTGCCTTGTTGCTAACTCCCTTTATGTTATAGTGCATTCGTAATTGATTTATTTAAAATGCTATATGATTTATAACGCTAGATATGTGGATGTCCTTGTGTTTATAACTTTATTTCCTTGCAGACAATACGCATAGGTCTGTAATAGTATTTGCAATTATCGACAGTAATTGTGCAGCGCGCTCAATGAAATTTGCACGTGTTTGTTTCAATGTGCTTGGAAATTGAACTACGCGTAAAGCATAACTTTAAGCATAACCTGTTAAAATCTAATCCAGGTCGGAATCAGGGCAGGTAGTCATAGCAACGTATGTGTTAAGCCGGTTACAGACGCTTAGTTTTAACTGCACAGTTCGACTGTGCAGTTCAAATTGAACGTTTGGAGGCGGCCTTGAATAATAGCTTTTTGTGATAATGAAATTGTTGTACAATATTTAATTCTTATTGGGTAGCTAATTTAATGCTTTAATTGTGCCTAAAACCTTTGCTAAGTTAAACAAAAAAACACTTCAACGTTTCTTAATCTTTCTCCATACATGTATAAAAACCAAATACCGACACCAACAAAGTTTAATTTCCCTTCATCCTTTCAAGGCCTCCTGAAAACATGACGAAAATCTAAACAGATAAAGTATATAATCTATTTTTATATGAATCTAGATAACTCATATTAACACGATTTACCTTAATAATGTTAGTATCAACACTTCACTTATCACTTATATGAAAAAAAATCCTCGTACGTGATAAGTCCATCAAACATCTCGACTTCAAGGATCTTTTTAATTCTTAATCCTCATATTTAAAAGAGTTTTCTTAGCACCTCGTAGTTTATTCTATTTTGTACTTTCATACCTTGACACAAGGTTAGAATGACTAGTTAACATCATTTTCTAAAGTCATTGTTAGTAATTATGGTTTTACCTATCTACGTAAATCCTTTAGATGAATCTTGATATGTTTCAGTTGTATTTGCTTTAATGACTTCGTTTATATGAATTTATATATATTTTTTAATAATATAAAGTAGCAAACGAGCAAGCGGCCACCGTGATTCGCTGAAATAGCAAAGTGACCGCGGCCCATAGAAATCTGCAATTGCAGATGCGTTGCCTACCCTTAGTCTAGGGGGGAGAAGAAGCGCCGAAAAAGGATAATTCCTCTTTCTATGCGTCCCCTGGCCCACCAAATCCACTTCCCCTTCCAATCATGTAAAATCAGTAATATCCTGGTTTACTCGTGTATTTGGTCTCGGATCAAGGCTAGAAAATCCAGGACTATTTCGCTTAGTGGCCGAACATGTGTGTAAACTAACACCTTTTGTTAAATACTTTATGATAATTCGTTATACATGAACATATAACAAATAATAAGTAATATCATATCCATTTTGTCAACTGCTCATTGTGAACACGCCTCGTTACACATTAGCAAGTTTTTTTTATGATGTACTTAGGACTCCTATTCGGATAGTTCTAACCAGCCAGTTGTTTAAATACAACTGGCCAGTAACTTTCTACAATCAAGGAGTTTATACTTGTATTTTTTTTATCTTATCCATAGTAGCTGAGATTAATCCGTTCGAACAAAGAATAAGCGTTAACATAACCTAAAAAAAATTACACACCTGTCCTCGAGACGCTTTGAATATAAAACTAAGTAATTTATAGTATCCATAAACACCATTTTAAATGAGTTGAGATTTATGGGTATGAAAGAAGCAACAGGCTAGTGCAGTCAAGTTCGTAATGTGGTACCCTGGAGTGATTTGGTGCCGGAGGCCTAATTTTAGTCCACTTTTCCTTCCTATCCTAATCTTATAAAGAAATGGTGGGAAGGAGAAGTGCATTGGCGGGGGAGAGGACGCGTAGGAAGATATATTATCCTCTTGCTGTGCGTCTCCTCCGTAGATTAATGGTAGGCAACGCATCTTCAATTGCAGATGTCTATGGGCGCTTCGCTTTTTCAGCGAATCCAGGTTACCGCTTGCACGTTTGCCCCTTAGTAATATAAAAAAAATAGCTCACAAATTAATAATGATTCTAAATGCTGCACTAAGATTTGGCGTTGTGTAGTAAACTGTAAGTGGAAACAAGATAGGTTCAGTGTCCGTAAGTGTTCTGACCTCTTTACGGTCGGTAAAAGAACTTCGTTAAGTTTTGGTTGCTTATTTCTTGTTATGAAAGGAAAATAATCCCAGAGATATGAAATAAAGAGACGACATTGAAATTAGTTGACCATGACAACGAAACGACTCATTCTTACAGTAGCTAATTGACAGCCGTTGTAGAAAGACGCGCGCGAAAACTTTTGTTTTTTTTTATTCAAACACAATCGGTCGTTCGGAAATATTGGTGTCAATTACATTTATTTTTAATTGTGTTATAAACGGTGTGTAGTTATTTTGTGTTATCTTTCTAAGTTAACACTTTCTCTTTTTTTCATCACTGAAATTCAATATTTGTGAATTAATTGATCTAAGGTTTTTTTCTTATGCACACAAAATTATAATTAAGTTCATGGTTTTTAGACGGATTTTTTTACGTTTATAATTTACGTTTCATTTTGAATTTCTATAAATAATGACAGGCGGTTTTGAAACCATTTTAATTTAACATAAATGAGGTTTTGTCTCATGCTTCAATACACTGTGATTTGCTTAGGTTGTGCTTAGCTTAGTTATCTAGATTTAAAAATATGCCCTTGATCATTAACCATAAATTTAATATCTGATCCGATTTTTTTGCGAATCTTGACCATGTAATAAATATTTTTAATTTTTAATTTCAAGTTTTGAATTTACATTTAATTGCCTTGATCGTAAATGTGGATCTAAATATTTAAAAAAACAAATAAATTTAATGTTCTATTTAATTAAGGTAAAAAATATATGCATCCAACATACCAATTCAATTAGATAATTGTAATCAACATAACCGTGTTTTACTTTCGAATACGAATACGTGAAGATTTTACTAATTACATCTAATATAATGCCGAGTGTCACGTTATTTAGTTGTATAATCTTACTTCTTACTAATAATATAAATGCAAAGATCTCTATAAAATGTTGGCATTGTCATAAATCGCCTATGAAAAAAGGTTTTATTAATCGAATTTTAATTACAGACTAAACCTATTAGAAATTAACTTCCCTGATAGATATAAGGGCAACAAATGGTACGGTTGATAAGAAAAAAGTACGTCTATACAAGTTGGACCTCAGGGTCGAATCGGAATAACACGTTTCTAGTCTATTTTCCTTCATATTACATCATATAGGTCTTAGTTCTTACTAATATTATTATTGCGTATGTTTTGATGTATTGATGACTGTTAGAAGTTATCTCCAGAACGGTTCAATTTCTGATGAAAAACATAATTTGGAAGAATATAAAAAATACATGGGTTTTTTTTTCTTCTGCGCGGCCGAAGACTAGGAGAACATACTATGCTATTAATATAAACTTGTCATAAACTGCAATGCAAAAATAAAACAACTTTTACTGAGCCCGATATTTTTTTTAACTTATCTGGCGTCTAAAAAATGCACTCACTGGCTGACAACAAATATTCAAACATCGAATGCTTTAAAAAAACAATAGATAGATTCATGTGGTGTTAGTTAACTGTATCTCAAAAGATCTGTCCAGATGTCTAGTCTAGTCTAACCGATTAGATAGCAAATAAAAAAATAACAATAGCACCTGTGAGTGCGTTGACCTCTAGTTTTTTGCAACCATAGACAATCGTGATTTTTTAATAGATTTGAGTATGGAACTCTATTTTCCGTTGTTATAATCTCATTCACTATTTTTTTGTTCTTTAACCGTTATTGCAGTATTTGTCTGTCTCAGTCTCTCTCTTTAAAAAAATAATTCTGTTACCCTATATTAGACCGAGCTCGCGCAAAAAATGGAGATTTTGCTTCGACGTAAGGCTGTTTTTTGCGTGACCTCGGTCTTATGAAGATTTAGGGTTATAAATCGTAGAATCGAACAGCGATACCGCATCAACGATGGCTGCGAGCCACTTGCACTAGTCTTGTGGCTTTTCCATGACTAAGAATGACACGATTTTAAATACCTTGAATTGAAATTAGTTTTCCTTTAACCTACAAGGTTCATTTGTAGCGCTGATCTCAATTATATTTAGTTAAATAATGTTTTGTAAAGGTATTTTTATTGTTCGCTTTAACATAATTATATTGTAACTGGGTATCGCCAGCGTCTTCGTCTGAATGGAATTAAAATAGTAGATATCCTAAATGTTCTAGACTATGCTCTATATGGAGGGGGAGGGGACGTATAGGAAGAGGAATTATCTTCTTGCTGTGCGTCTTCTCCTCCGCAGATTAAGGTTAGGTTAAAAATCATAGAGATTTTTCAGCTACTCTGGACTGTAGAGATACATTCAAACAGTTAAAGTAGATATTAAGTAATTTACTTAAAATCATAGATATCTAGTATTGGTATCAGATAATCGTGACATATTATGAAACTCTACATAACATAGGGCTCTTTGACGTAAGAAGTGCGTCCTACTTGATAACTGAATCTTGTAAGCACTCCAATGATAAGATGTTTATCGACCATCTGGCGGTCATGCGTTTGACGAATGCTATTATCTTATTAATAATAAATAATCTGTGCGCTATTATTTATTATACCTCAAAACGATGTGCTTTACTTAATATACTCGACCCTGGACCAGATTAAAAAAATCGGGAATGTCATTTGTGCAAGGACGGACATTAATCATCTTTGGAGGGGCTAAATTAACGCAATTCTCGTTTATTTTTTTTAGAAAAAACAAGAATCGATTTACACCTTGTCATATACGAACTGTTTAGGCTACACAATGTCATATCTGCATACATACTCATGATAAACATAAATCTCAATAAAAAAAATAAAATACTACACAAATCCTATAATAAATCTATTTGATCTTATTTATATAGAATCATGACAACATTTTGCGTATTTAAGTATGTTCTTAAGTGAAAATCAAGTGTTGGTATGACTAGACAGTGAAGTGAAGTGACAATGAAGAACGACGTCAAGGAATGGGAGAAGGAGAGACTTAATCCAAATGGATGGTGAGTGATAAGAATAATATAAATCGGAGCATGCGCTAGCCTTTCATTCAGACAGATCGAGTGTTTGATATTTTACAGGATGATAAGGTTCTTATCGTAGGATCGTTCGATCCTTTCATGGTCTTTCTGCTCTTTTCTCTTCATCGGAAGAGTACTTACAACCATCTCTATCAGTCATCATATCTGAACTTTCTTCTTTCTTGGTGTAACTTAGTATGCATCTATTAATTGGTGCCATTTTTTTCGAATTTTAGTGCCCCTGGCATATGTCTCCATAAACAACAACTCCTCTCGTATACCAGGGTATCATCAGTCGGTTTATTATGAATCGACTCTGAAAGGACCGTGACCTCGCCGAATAGTGCGTGACATATATTTCGACTACTTTATTTTGTCTGGCGAGACGAAGTACTGTTAGTTTCTATAAAAAAACAATTGAACGATTTTTCTCGTGAAGCAAATGTGATTCGCGCCATTATTTAGCTTTGATAATGAACAACTAACGACATCTAGTGTTGAAAATTGACATTAAGAACAGTCGATACGAGATCATTTATTTACATTTAAACGGTATAAAATCGACGCAATAGATGGCGTTATTTTAAATAAATTGTAATGTATTAATTTTAAAATTGTATGTTATTTTTAACGGTTATATTAAATTAAAAAACGTGAAGTGATTTTAAAATCAATAATTATATTTTATTATACTTAAGTTACACAAAGACGGTATCTTAAGAGTGAGCAGATCAATGACCCTGCCATTATCTTTATCAATAGGTAGTAATTAAACAATCAAGATTTATTTCTAGACATGTAGTTAGTAGTAGGGGCTATGTTTCCAGGCATATTTAATTTGGGTAATACAACAAATTACATATTTTTTCTATCCTTTTCATTAAACAAGAATAGGAAGACAAATAAGGACTAAAAATAAATAAGGCTACTTATCAGCTGAGTATCATATTTCTTCCTGTATTTTCTGGTTGTGGTATTTCACCGATTGTGGCATCGCACTCCGCAACATTTTGTTGCCTTAAAGCCGAGCGCCCACCGCAAAACAGCGAGAGATGGTGAACTGAGCGGTCTTAAATGTAATTGCGTACCCACCAACAAAGAGCTGATCTGAGCGAGCCCAACGGCATAACTCAGCCGTCTCATTTGACACAGCTCGGTTCTTTTCTCATTTCTCTTTGTTGGTGTGGGACAGAAGTATGCAGTTTCGTATGACAGTGGAAAACGGGGCCGCCCAGCTCCCGCTCAGCTCTTAATCATGCGGTGGGCGCTTAACTTAACAGTGGGATCCCACTACTGAAGTATTGCTGCCTGACTGTGCAGTTAATGAGTCTAGACAC
>QDHC01000294.1:93100-114199 GCA_013186455.1 Papilio dardanus tibullus | reverse complement strand
TGAAAGAAAGAAAGAAAGAAAGAAAGATAACGTTTAACGATTGCACATCTAACCTCAAAACTCCATTGCTCTGGCTTTTGTTTAGTCGTAATGTCCCTTTCATTTTATTTTACATAAACAGGGACAGCAATACGTGTCACCTTAGTGAAAACTCATAGTAATGCAATCGCAAGATATTTGCCACTGTTAGAAATATTCTTTTTTTTTAATTAGCCAATAGTTGTGCAGCCATGCGCGCCGGTTTGCGTTATCAAACGTCTCATTGAATTTTAACAACAAGCAGTTCGGAACAAATCGTTCTTTATACACGTCGCGTTATCATATTACATTTCCCGCGTCTTGTGATTAAAGTGACAGTTATATTTTTAATTAATTTGATGTTTGAAAAAGGCAAAATCATTTTGGTATACAGCCACGGTTACATTATGTCGATTCAATTTTATTTTTTTAAGTGTAATAAATTAAGTGGGCTTGTGTAGTTAATTTATATTTTTTATTTAAAAATATGTCGTAAAATTAAAAAATGAGGAATATATTAGGAAACGTAATCATCAATAGTTAATATATCAATTACTGTGGTTCTACATGTCGAAACACTTTATGGAAATATTATCCTTTGTAAAAAAAAATGTTTAATTTCACGGTTAAAAACTTCAAAGTTATAATTAAATAAATATGCTTCCCTCTTAAAAAATATTAATCCAGATATTAAGTGCAAAATGTTGTTTATTTCTTTAAATATTTTAATTAATAATTTAATTGAATAAAATATTGTGTTCTGCAACAATAAAATTGCATCAAACAACTTAATAGAAAAGTAACATTTAACCTTGTCGTCGAAACTCTATTACAGTAATGTTTGATGCAATTATACTTGATCTCAGTTATTGAAAAATAGTATAACAAATAAATTATAATATAATAGCAACAATTGCCACCTTTATTCAGTGTCATAATAAGTAGGGTAAGGGAGAAGAAAGCTGTAGTAGCCAAAAGTCCAAAATACTACAGCAAAAGCTGTTTCTACTGACTTCCACAAAAACCAGTGGACAAAGTCGTCCCTCTTACTGTCTTCAAGAATAGAGTTTTTCAGCAATGGAAACCAGTAGTTGTAGTCAAAGTCACGGAAATGTACTAATTGATATACAATAGTATTATAAATTTGCAAGTTTGGATGGATGGGTGTTTTAAGGTATCTTACATAGTTTGGTAGAACATATGGACGTCCCGTCGAATACTCCGGTAATGTGCTATTACGAGGTGTTTGCTGTCATGCCATTTTCGGCATCTACAGACCCTAATACACCTTTGATTTTTTTCTCCAGAATTGTCCTACGGTTTACGGAGATATTATAAAAATATACTTGTTTGTTCACTTAGTGTTTAAATAAAAAGATAAACGTTTTTTTTGCTATCGTGCAAAATTTTAATTTTGCGATTACCGGATTATTCGGTTCGGGCGTCGATATAACCTACTTACTACCTTTTTTTTATTTCCGCGTGGTAGGAGTCGCGTGCGGCAGCCAGTATAAAAATACGAGTGTAAAGGCGAACCGATATAAGACCTCGGACTATTTATCCTGTAATAATAATGGATTTAATAATATTTGTTATTTTTATTATATTTCCTGCCTAGTTGATATCGCTGTAGTCTAAATACTCAAGGATAACTACACACAAACAACAAATATGGTGTACGGACATTTAGAGAGTTATTTAGTGGACACTGCATTATTTCGAAACGAGAATCAGCGTTATTACTGTTGTACTTTCTACGTTTGGTACATTCATAAAATTTATTCCAAAATACAGAACATCCTTGTTCTTGATACTTCTTATGGTACATAATTCGGTCCAATGAGATCCCTGATCTATCTTATTTAGTTCCGAGTGTCCAGTATCATATCTTATTATCGACGACTTATTGGTCCTCATTTATGCGATAAATGAGGACCAATTTACATTAACTTTATACATTTTTTCCGAATACGAAAGTAGTTAACTAAAGAAATAAAATTGAATCGACAGAATATTTTGACTTTAACAACGAAGAATATAACGTTATTAAATAAAAATGATTTTATAAAAGTTTATATTTATTGTAATTCAAAACAATAATTTATAACAATGCGTATGAGAAAGACGTTGCTATTCTTCGACCGGGACTTCAGAGACAATAGCACTGAATATGAACCATTACTGGACCGTGGGGACACGGAAGATGATTGGCAAGTCTATGCTACTTAAGTTAAAGTTTCAACTTTGGTATAACAGGAATTCTCCAATTTTAGACTATTGGTACCATAATCTCTGAAATGTTAACAACAGTAGTAGTACTTCGACCCATGATGGGCTTCATTTTTTCGCAACTCAACGATTAGCGCGTATTTTGCGTGACTTCACACATATCTTTGAATTTCTTTGCCGATATGTGCAGCTGCAGACATCACGAGGTTTTCCATCACCGTAAGAGTGTCGGGTAAATATGTACATATGAAGATCGAAAAACACATTGGTAGATGGATTCGAACTCGGTACCTGTAGATTACAAGTCAAGAGCTAAACCCCTGAGCCACCGTCGATCTTAACAACAGTAATTAGAAGCATTGACGATCAGTTAAGGATTGACCGGACCTCAATTGCGTTGCGTTTCTATACATTGAATATCTCTCCTGTTTAAACTTTATTATATTATAGTTGATTTATTGCTATAATTACTTATCAATACTGGAAAGTTTTCTGCTTTGATATTAAAACAAACATCGCTGACCTAATTCTATTGTTTACGACGAGAAAGGATGACATTCCATGACACGATGAAATATACATATCTCTTAATATTTTATCGGAGTTCATTGTTTATTCTATTACTAGCGACCCGCCCCGGCTTCGCACGGGCGCAACTGTTATTAGTATGGCTGTTATAATCAACGTTTATAGTTTTTCTGTAGAGTATTTAGTATCAGCATTGTACTCGGGCGAAGCTGGGGCGCGTCGCTAGTGTATTATACATGAAAATCTTTCTTATGAATCACTCTATTAAAAAATCCGTTGCGTAGTTTTAAAGATTCAAGCATATATAGGGACAAACATAAAAAAGCGTTATTGTTTTATACTATGTAAGGATAAGGATAAACAGATTGTTGGGATTTATTGGAGCAAACTGTACAAGCTCATCTAGATGCAAAAAGTGTCCTAGTCTTTAGAGGGGGTTTGTTTCATTTTTCATATTGTCATTATTGTCTCCTTGCAGGCTGTCGGCGCGACCCAGCCAGCAGTTCAATGTAGTACGGCGGGTATACCAGCAGGATGTCCTGAACAAAGATGCAGATTATCAAGTGCCTGACAAGCCACGTACGTGTTTCGACGATTACACTAGTAGAAATTAAACTTAAATTAAGCGTCTAAAAACTTACGCGTTGCTTCGGTGACGGTAGCGACGAGAAATTGTTATAGTATAATGAAAGCAATCAACTCTTTTATGAATAAGTTGCCATGCCAGAGGACATACGAACAAGGAAACAGATGGAAAGACTTAGTGTAGCTGGTGCTGACTTTTTAGACGGAACGTAGAAGCCTTAGTCCATCTACTTCATGCCATTTTGATCTTACATCTTATCTACACCAATAGAGTCTTCTTCCATCACCATTTAATCCAAAAATCACATAAGACCTGTTTATTATTCGTTCACAGTGAGCTATCGTTGCAAGAAAGCTGTCCAGAGCTGTGGCTTCGGCGAGTGTCTCCTGAACTCAGTGCCGATCGCGCGATGGCTGCCCCGGTACAGCGCCGGTCGAGACCTGGTCGGCGACCTGGTAGCCGGTGCTACTACCGCAGTTATGCATATACCTCAAGGTACGAGGTACAAGGACGTCCAGTAACAGCTTACAAAACTGTATTAGTTCACTTTTTTAATCCACTTTCACTTCCTATCCTTTTCTTGTAAAAAAATGATGGGAATGGGAAGTGAATTTTCCGGGAGAGGGGACGCATAGGAGTTTTCCTTTTGCTGTGGGTCTCCTCCTCCGAAGATTAAGGGTGGGCAACGCATCTGCAGGTGCAGATGTCTGCAGGCAGCGGTCGCGTCGCTGTTCCAGCGAATCAAGGTGGCCGCTTGCTCGTTTGACACTTTGTACTATAAAAAAAAACCAAATTATCTTTATTTGTTCTAGGTATGGCATACGCGTTATTAGCAGAGGTACCTCCGATAGTTGGTTTGTACATGGCGTTCTTCCCAGTTTTAATCTACGTCATCTTCGGCACCTCGCCTCATGTCTCCATGGGGACATTTGCTGTTGCCTGCTTGATGGCGGGGAAGGTATAACCACTACTTTATGCTGATATACCAAAACTTAGTCAACCATATTAATGATTTAGAAAATTACTAGGCTATTTTTTGTTTTTAGGTTGTCACACAATATTCTTCACCCGATTACGCTAATTTAGTGAATACGACCGCCAATATAACGACAGGTTAGTGCAACAACGACAGTTTAAACTTTCAATGTTAGCTTTTTATTTATTGTAAAATTCTTACCGTTTACAGGTAGCGTCATAGTTGGTCCTCAGTACACGCCATTACAAGTTCTAAGTATAGTCTGTCTGTCTGTGGGATTCTTTCAGGTTTGTATATAAATGTTATTATTACTACCTTATATTATAAAGAGGAAAACTTTGTATTTTTGTATATATTGGAATAACTCAAGAACTACTGGGCCGATTTTATTCTTTCACTGTTATAAGCTACATTATACCGGAGTAACATAGGCTATACTATTTAATTCCACGCGGACGAAGTCGCGCACAACAGCTAGTAATATTATAAAGTGGAAAAGTTTGTATTTTTGTTTGTATTGAAATAACACAACTACTGGGCCGATTTTAAAAAAAATTTCACTGAGTAACATATACATTTTTCAATTCTATGCGGTCGAAGTCGCCGATAATAGCTAGTATTTTATATTTAAACTTAATCTTAAAATAAATGGAGTTTATCTGCCTTGACTTGTAACGATAATTTGCACTCGATGTTTCATCAGGCTGTTTTCAGTGTATACGCCTCAAACTTATTGGCGTATTATTCTCAGGACCTGGTTTTAGCTGCGTATTCCCTCCACCCCCAATTCGCGTAGCATCTCGTATCATATTCCGAGCTGACAAGACGTTTGACTTCACCTATACTTTCCCAGGTTATCATGTGGATGCTCCGCCTCGGAGCTGTTTCCACATTGTTGTCAGAACCTCTGGTATCAGGGTTCACGACGGCCGCCTCCTTCCAAGTGCTCGCCTCTCAGCTCAAAGATCTCTTCGGTGTTAAGATAGGGAAGACAGGACCGGATTATAAAGTTGTTTTGGTAAGTCAAACTAATAGTATCGACATAAACAGTTGTATAAAAAACATATAATTCTTCGATTATATAACGTTTTTTAATAAGAGGGGTGCTTAAGTTCGTTGGAAGCTGCAGTGTATTTTTTCTGTAATCCTGGAGCTTCATTAGACCGATTTCGCGGAAAAAAACGGAGGTTTTGCTTCGTGACATGGATCTAATGAAGTCCTAGGGTTATGTACTTCATATGATAGTGACTGTGCGTAGTAATATGAGTTATTTTTTATTTGATGTTTTCAGACAGTGATAGAAGTGGTGAAGAACTTACCGAACTTGAACTGGGCCGCGGTGATCATCTCCGCCATCACCTGCCTGATCATCGCTCTTAATAACGAAATATTAAAGGTTAGAGAGTTTTATAATATTTAGTTTTTAACCGACTTCCAACAGAAAGAGGTTATCAAGTCGATGAGTTTTTTATTACATCAACCTGTGTCAGTCCACTACACTACTGGAAACAGACCTTTCCTAATACTTTCCAACTCTTTGAAGATCCCACAAATTCCGAGTTTTATTTCGGTAATATTTTTAATTATAAAAAAACTATTACATCACCATAATAACTGCTATATGTTTTGTATGTCAGTTCGACTTTATTCGCTTTCAAAACTTTTAAGATTGAACTGATTTTAAATTAAACATAAAACTCCATTTACAGCCGATAGTAAGCAAGAGGAGCCGAGTGCCGGTTCCTATAGAGTTGCTGGCCATCGTGGTGGGCACGCTGGTGTCCAGGTTCGGCAACCTCAAGGAACAGTTCGGGATAGCTCTCGTCGGACATATACCTACTGGGTAAGCATAAAACAGATGAGATTCCCATCCTTTATCCCAGTCCTTATCTCACTCTATGGCTCCAGGTTTATGGTCATTTCATTTGTCACTGTTTTTTGTATGATGTCATTTTTCCCACACAACAAAAAGTGCAAATAATTATGAAGGTTTCAGTAAATACCTTTTCTTTATTGCAAAATCTTTTTTATCTATACTAATATTATAAAGAGGAAAGATTTGTATTTTTATATTGATTGAAATAGCTCAAAAATTAATTGGCCGATTTCAAAATTCGTTCACTCTTGGAAAGCTCACTATCCCCGAGTGACATAGAATGTATTTTTTAATACCTCGTGGACGAAGTCGCAAACAACAACTACTACAACTACATTCAATATATACGTTCTTAACTATGTGTTTAATTTATTATTAAAGTATGTACACAGACTATAATATTTCAATACAATTGTTGGCGCAGCCTGCCAGTGCCCGAGGTGCCGCCGGTGGAGTTGTTCCCGTCTGTGGCGCTCGACGCCTTCACTATCACGATGGTCACATACACTATATCGATGTCTATGGCATTGATATTTGCTTCCAAAGAGAAATATGAAATTGATGCTAATCAAGAACTTCTTGCTTTGGTATGTATTATTAATGTTAACTAGCGACCCGCTCCGGCTTCGCACGGGTGCAAAACTGATACTAAATACACTATAGAAAAACTGTGAACATTGGATATAACAGCCATACTAACAATAATTAAACCCGTGCGAAGCCGGGGCAGGTCGCTAGTTATATATAAAAAACCTTCCTTATGAATCACTCTATCTATTAAAAAAATCGCATCAAAATCCGTTGTGTAGTTTTAAAGATTCAAGCATATATAAAAAGCGTTATTGTTTTATACTATGTAAGGATAAGGATAGTTAATGTTATAAATGCAAAAGTTGTATGGATGTTTGAAGATGTCCCCAGAACGGCTGAACGGATTCGAAATTTTGCAGTAATAGAACATAGTATGGAAGAAAACAAAGACTATTTACTAAATTATGTTTTCATTTCCTCGGGAATGAAATCACCGACGACGGCTAGTTTATTAACCTCCGGCTTCATTAGACCGAATTCGCGCTATAAACAGAGATTTTGCTTCGGCGTAATGGTCTTATGAAGCCTTAAGGTTACAAATGTAGTGTTATTTATCATTCAGGGAGCCAGCAACGTGTTCGGATCTTTCTTCGCGTGCGCTCCGATCTGCGCCAGTCTGTCGCGCTCCTACATACAGTATCAGGTAACTGGTGATTTTGATCTTCCACCCCTTCAAAGATTTGGCCATTGTCACGAGATCCTCAAACAGGAATCCTCACCAGGAAGGAAGGGTGGGCTAGAGAGTGATATACGAGTATATCTGACTAGCTGTTGTGCGCGACTTCGTCCGCGTGGAATTAAATAATATAGCCTATGTTACTCGGGGATAATGTAGCTTTCTAATGGTGAAAGAATTTTTGAAATCGGACCAGTAGTTCTTGAGTTATTTGAATACAAACAAAAATACAAAGTTTCTCTCTTTATAATATTAGTATAGAATAAAATATATCTTCTAATTTCTATACTAATATTACCTACTAAAAATACAAATGATTTTAGATAGCGATAGAGAGGGGGTTACTCTGAATCACCACAGAGAAGATAGAAGTCAAAATCTTAAAAAAAAAATTACGTGATTTTTTATTTGTTCCTAATGCCCCGACTTCATTAGACCGCGATAAAAACGGAGATTTTGCTTCGGCTAAGTCCGTTTTTATCGCGAACGCGGTCTAATGAAGCCAAAGTGTAATAAAGTGGTGTTGTACAGGCGGGCAGTAAGACGGGTATAACGACGGTGGTGAGCGCGTGTCTGATCCTGTGCGTGCTGCTGTGGATAGGGCCGTTCTTCGAGCAGCTGCCGCGCTGCGTGCTCGCCGCCATCATCGTCGTCTCGCTCAAGGGAATGTTCATGCAGGTCAAGGAGTTACGCAAGTCAGTATACAAGTCACGCTACGAAAGAATATAATAGGAAAATAATCCAACAGATTAAATACAATATATAACTTCAATAAGTATTGCTAATAACGTCAACTATTACTCAAAGGCTTCATTAGACCGAGTTCGCGATAAAAACGGATACATCGGTCTAATGAAGCCTCAAGGTTATAAACTTCAACACATGACTCTTTAAAACCAAATAATCTTACTCAATATTATAAAAGCGAAAGTTAAGATGAATGTATGTTTGTTTGAAGGTATCTGGAGATGGAGGATGTAGATTAATTCCTGGAACAACTTGCTAAGGTTTTTTTGCTAAGGTGAAGGAAAACATCGAGATGTCTGCACATATCGGCGGAGAAATTCAAAGATATGTGTATTCACGCAAAATACACGCTAGTCGTGGAATGAAGGAAAATGGAGCCTTAATTTAACCTTTTAAGATTTTTTTTCATATCCGCGCAGACGGAGTCTCAGTCGATAACTAGTGAATAATTTATCTTAGAAACTAAAAGTTCCAATTGGAGATTTAAAATAAATAAACAATATTTTTGTATTTATAAAAGGATTTTGAACGTAATATTTAGCAGTAGATTCTATTAGTACCTGTCTGTGTTGTGATGTGCCAGGTTCTGGCGGCTGAGCAAGCTGGACGCGGTGGTGTGGCTCGTCACCTTCCTCACCACCGTGCTCATCAACATAGACATAGGGTGAGTACATTTAAAAAAAAGAAAAAAATGTATTACTGTGTTTTTTGTAACTCAAAAACTACTGAGCAGATTTCTAAAATTCTTTCACTATTAGATAGCTACATTATCTCTGAGTAATATAGGCTATATTTTTTTAATTCGCGAAGTGGCAAGCAACAGTTTGTGAATATTTCAGGTTGGCGGCCGGTCTGCTGGCGAGCGTGGGCGCGCTGTTCTGCAGGTCGCAGAAACCATACACGTGTCTGCTCGGCCGCGTCCTCGACACAGACCTCTACCTCGACACTAAGAGATATAGAGCTGTAAGTATTTCTACAATATACTTCATTGCTATTGAAAGCCAAAATATGATAGAGGCATGTAAAATTCTATACAGTGCCCAATGCATTTGTCTTTTTAAGTTGTTTTGTGAAAACTGTGAGTTAAAGTGAAATAATATTGTAAAATGATAGCTAATGCTGTACACTATGAGAAAATGTGTTTTGTTATCCTAAGGCTTCATTAGAACGTTGTCAAGCAAAAAACCTTGCTTGACAACGGAGACATTTTTTTGCCGGAACGTTGGTCTAATGAACCCGTAGGGTTAGAAATATTTTAGAATTTAAGTTTTGGCGAAAATTGTACTTTGTCAATAACTTTGGATTGGAATGCATTATAGATTAGTTTTAAATATATGGATATAATAGTAAATTGAAATTGTAACACGTTACGAGATATTAAAATGAATTGCCGTCATCACTCATGCTATTGTGCCTGCATAGTACACGTTTTCAAGTAATATTATGGAGTAAATAACAATAATTTAGTTACAAATATTTATTCATTATACTCAGACAACAGCATGCCACGGCTCAACACCTCCATTTCTCTGTCCTGATATATTGTTACTATGAAATAATTTAAAATAAACATTAGTAATATATTAATTAAGATAAATATCCACCATTTTGCAACATCGAAAACGCCGACCTCGTAATTCAGGTGATAGGGTAATCGTTTGTCGGCGAAGAATCTCATTATATTCGTAGCATTAGTATTATTTGAGAAACTTATTTAAAACAACATTACTTTTTGTATTCTATTGGTATTCATATTTTCCATTTGTAACTTGAAATTATTGCATGTTTATTTTTTTTAAAGTTTGAATTTGCAACTGTCAACTGTAAATTTTGTCACAGATTATGAAAGTCAAAGATTAAGTTATTCGGTGGTCAAAGAGTATGCAGCAACATCGGTGTAGAATATAAGAGCAGAGAATATAAACTTTTGTTCCTTTTTTTTATTTTCCTATCATTTTAATCTACTTTAAAGGCGGAAGAGATCCCCGGCATCAAGATCTTCCACTACTGCGGCGGTCTGAACTTCGCGAGTAAGAATCTGTTCCGAGCGACACTGTTCCGCAAGGTGGGCTACATGCGGCCCGCGGAAACCGCACGCGATGACGAAGCACTCACCAAGAGCGACTCCTTCGAGTGGGATCCCACCATTGCACATAGAGTAAGTATACTTTGACCAGCCCCGGATCTACGGCGTAGGCAAGTCGGGGTCCGTGGCCCGTCCGGCAAAATTAAAATTTAATAGACTAGTCGACAACTCATTATTTATCTAACTTTTATCATAGATAGAATAAATAATTAAATCGGACCTCAGCTAAAATTATAAAGGAAAGGGAGCCATTTTTTAATTTTTGCACCACTCAAAAAAAAGATGGGCCTGACTTTGACATAGAGTAAGTATCTCTTTGATGAACTTTAATTTCCATTGATGGCGTAAAATATTTTTTTTTAATAACAGAACATTGTGCAGGTGCAATGCGTGATAATAGACGCGACAGCGCTGTCGTACGTGGACGCGCCCGGCATCCGCAGCCTGGTGGCGGTGCAGCGCGAGCTGGCGCTCAGCAACATCACCGTGCTGCTCGCTGGAGCTAACGGTGAGCACCACCATTACTTGAACTCCCTGCAACTACGTTGCTTGGATATTTGAAGGTATCGAGAACGACTGAAGAGCTCCCGATAAAATTAAACACATTGAAATAACACATAGACAACTTTAAGTTTTTTTTATTTCGCGCGAATCAACATATGGATGATTTTAATTTTTTACCTATAACGTCACTTTATCAGAGCTGTAACATATCGTTATCATTTAATCACAATCCTATCACTACCCGGCTGCTAATTATGTTTACATGTGTAATTAAAACATTACATTTTATACTGATAAATATTAATTTTGTATTACTGTACTTTATTTTTACCAAATTATTAATCAGAACAATATCTATAAACACTTATTTCGCAAGAAAATTACGTTACAATTTTTTTTTTGACACATATATATTTTTTAATTTACCAGGTCCAGTATTAGAAATGATAGATCGTTACAACTCTTTAGAAAGTGAACAGCTGCAGTTGGACACTTTCCCTACCGTACACGACGCGGTCGTCTACTACAAAATACTAACTTCAAGGAAAGAGGAACCGGCGTTGACTATTGTATCATGATTGTCAAATATATTCAATAAAATAACTGTTTTTCAGCTATTAATAGCAGTTTATTAGCTAGAAATAACTGATAAACAGTTATAATGTTACGGCTATTAGCATTAACTGTTATTTAAAGAGCTATTTAAAAATAAGTTTGTAAATAACTGTTTTATTTTAATTGTTAACCGTTTATCAATATGATACGTTATTTTAGTTGAAAAGACAAGCCACTATTTTTTATAAATATCAAAAAGTACTTATCAAATGTACTTAGAGGTTATAACTACATACAAAAAAGAATTTTCAAAGAATCAGACCTAATTAGTATTAAATATTTTTTTCCAAATTATTCTCGAATATTTTTTTAGTAGACAATAAACCTCTTAACATAGTTTGGAAGGTTTTGCATTTCATTTTTTTAATAATGGACAGTATAAGTAATTAAGCTTTTTAAACTGGTTTTTTAATACAATCCAAGTGATATATCAATTGTTACTTAAAAAACACATACTGTGGTGCTAGTATTAAAGGCACTTTTTACATTAGACTACATAAATCTCCGATTTCAGTCTTTTAGCAACTTATACAATTTTATATCATAGAGGTTCGTACACAAGTACACGACGCCGACAACATTGTATCTACCCCACGGCTTCATTAGACCGAGTTCGCGATAAAAACGGAGATTTCGCTGTTTTTATGTAGAACTCGGTCTTATGAAGCCGAAGCATTAGAGACTAAAATCTCAGATTTAATTAGCCTTATGTAAACTGGGTCTCAGTTTGTTATTATTTAGTGATTTATGTGATTTTGTACAATATTTAGTGTCATACTTAAGTA
The DNA here is from genome assembly GCA_013186455.1 of Papilio dardanus tibullus. Classification (NCBI taxonomy): domain Eukaryota; kingdom Metazoa; phylum Arthropoda; class Insecta; order Lepidoptera; family Papilionidae; genus Papilio; species Papilio dardanus. The sequence continues at coordinate 101,982 of QDHC01000294.1, read as the reverse complement.
GTTTTAAATAAAATATTTAGATTAAAATCAATAAAACGATGTGATATTTTTTTGTATCTTAACCAATTTGTAAAGTTGTACTTAGTAATATAGATTATATATTTTAAAATATTACTTTTTATTTCATACCTTACCTAAAATACCAATACGTGACAAGCCAGTACGCCAGGATACTAACATCAATAATGGCCAAGAGGGAACAAGGTTCAGTGTAGTATGCCCTCTGTCTCTTCCCGTTAGAGGAAAGAGTAGAGGGAGATCCCCACATACCTAATTGTGCTCCCGCCGAGAGCACTATGATTCAAAACATGGTTACACCTTGAAAAAAAAAAAGATACTAAAATCGAAGATTTGCATAGCATCGGCTACGAGGAAGCTTCTACAAAAACGCCAACTTCTACAAAAACGCCAACTTCTACAAAAACGCCAACTTCTACAAAAATGCCAACTTCTACAAAAACACCAACTTCTACAAAAATGCCAACCTACCAGTGTGTTGTCACCTTTATAATACCTAATTAGGTGTTTTTAACATTTAATCCTTTCTAATCGTTAATCTCTCATTTAATTCGTTAAGATTGAAGATAAATTCGAATATCGATCATAAATTATCTTGTAATATGTTCATATCTAGGGAAGTTGGATTTAAAGATAACTGTCTATTTCTAGAATTAATTAAATCATTTTAATTAGTATTTTAACGGTGAAGATGGCGGCCGTGTACTTCTTCGCTTTTCTACTAGTTTTGGGTTTCGCTCAAGTAAGTTTTTAAGTTATTAAAAATGACTACAAAAATATTAACGATTCATTTCGTTCTTGTTGTCAACCAACACGTTCCATGCCATAACGATATTTTGAAATTGTCACACAGAGCGGAATCGGTGGCACTGATAGTGTTATGTAATTTTTAATTATTATCAAATAGTTACATAATTACAATGTAAAGAAGATTGGTCTGCAATTCTGGATGTCTAAGGCTTCTTAAATTATTTTAATCATCAGAAACTAAATTATAAATTAAAATATAAACCTATACCTGTAAGTACTAAGTACATTCGTGGATAAAACTTTAATAATTAGTACAATAACATGTCTATTAAAACTGATCACAATTCCAGTGCGAGCCCATCGGTCGTCAGGATCCGCATGCTGAGATTGAAGATTTGCGCGCAGGTAATACTTCGACACAGTCGACCAACCAGCACTGGGCCAGCGTGGTTGATTACTGCTTAGTCACCCCTTAGGCCTTGTTCGCACCAGGATAGTATTTTAGTCAAGTAGCAAGTAGCAATTAACCAAAATAGGGATGGGCGTTGTACAACGACATAGTTAAATCAACCGTTGACTGTTTTTCCTTCAAATAATAAAATTCAACGTATATCTACACAGGTCGGTTTTTTTTTCGCCGCTGGTCTTTGGTCTTTCTTTGTTGAATATATGCTTAACTTGTTAACAAAAATAATTAGTTTTTCAACAAGTTGGCAAAAGCAAATTAACCGTTTCGTTTCGTTGACGCGAAAAGCGATAACGCCTCACCATCCCTACTCCGATCCCCACTCCTAAACCAAAACTCATTCGCATAGTTGTCGCAGTACTGCTGCACTGCACGCAAGTGCGTGATGTTTTGGAGAATGAACATGTAAAACTAGCTCTCGCTCGCGGTTTATAGAAATCTTACTGAGTAGCCCATGTGTTCAAATAAATGTCTATGTGTTTCACTGAAAGTCTCGAATTTCAAACTTTAAAAATTTTAAGCAATTTAAAAATTAAAACAAGATGGGTAATATTTGATATTAAATTGTAATTCCCGCGCGGCGATCGAGCTCACTCGGTCACCCAAAGATGGCGCTGGAACGATATTGTTTGTGTACCCAATTAATTTGTTTGAGAAAATACATTACCAAAACCGAAACGAAAACACTGCAAAATACGAATTCATTATAAATTATAATTAATGCGGTGTTTAAATGTTTTACCTAAAAAATTATTTGATGTTTTAAAAATAATATAAATATTTTTATTTATCCAAACCCTGTTCACAAAATATTTTAAAAATTGAATTACCAATTTTAACAACATGTTTAATAATTATTCTATATCCTGATATGCAAACTATTTTATTTGCTTGATATTCCACAAGCATTAATGTTCCACATATTTGGAGACATATTTTAAAGTAGTTTCCTCGCTCCACCGACACGTCTTGTTTACGACAAAGCGGCAAACTAATGAACTCGCCAAAACAAGCTGTTCGGACCGCTACTTGCCGTGAAAATAGAGTAAAATGGATTGGCTTGACTAAAACGTTTTATAGCCTACTTGACTAAAATGTTGCTGTTCGCACACGTTTTAGTTGCTACTGTACTAAAATATAATCTGGCGCGAACAACTGCTACAATCCTACTTGACTAAAATTTTGCTGTTCGCACACGTTTTTGACTAAAATACTTGCTACTTCACTAAAATACTGTCCCAGTCCGACCAAACCTTTAGGGCAAGCTTCGCGGTCGTCGGTGGGGACGAATACTTACCGCTAATTCGAATATTACATAACTACTAATTAAATTAAATCAAACTAAATTAAATACTAAGGCATCAGCATCCATAAATGGTTGTAAACTAGTGACCTGCTAATAGAAAAAAGTATAGTAAGTTTATGCCTCAATCTGTCGATTCCAACTCAGGGCAAAGGATCGTATACGGATGGGAGGCAGCTGACGGCCAGATCCCGCACCAGATCAGCCTGCGCATGATCCGTCAGGACGGCCAGGTCTCCTCATGCGGCGGCTCCATTATCCACCATGAGTGGGTCATCACCGCGGCTCACTGTCTCGCCAAGTTAGTAACATTATTAAAACATTTGATGTCATAGCAAACTCTGATATTTTCCTATAAGGTTCGGCACAAATACATGCAATTTATAAAATTAACGATACAAAAAATAGTGCTTTTTATTTACTTATCTCTTCCGTCTTATTATGTAATTCTAGTTATCACATTTCATTCATGCTTCTATCACACAATTAATCTACACAAAATTGCAATTTTTGTATGTCTGTCTGATCGCAAGTCCAGAATATTGTAACTTTGTACAGTCGTCTTACGTTCGTGGTCCGCCTCGGCCTGACGAACCTGACCCGGCCTGAATACATCGTTGAAACCTCCCGCAAGTACATACACCCGCAGTACATCGAGGTCCAGGCCGGAGTCCAGACTGATGACATCGCCCTGCTCGGACTCGAGAGCCCCATTCCTTATGGACGTAAGTTACCTCAATCTCCTCTGTTAAGAGAGTCTTAGAATATTTAGGTTGTGATGCTTGACTGTGCTAGACATTATTGGTAAATTGAAGGTCTTCATCTTGGTAGATTTGAGAAATATTGGTGATAATAGGTTTCAAAGAGTTAGAAAAATTGTATAGCTATTATATTTATTCTTATAGAATTAAATTTCACAACGACTTGTATATTATTTTCAGCGAACATCCAGCCCTGCCGTCTGCAGAACAGCGAGATGAAGAACTTCGACTACTCGGGCGTCAGGCTCACCGTCAGCGGGTATGGACGTACTGACGATCTGTGGAACGGTAATAGACTGATATCTATAGCAGTTTTATTTAAAAAAAAATAATGAGGGTAGTCAAGAATTTGCCATGTTTGAAATCAATGCCATCTATTATATTACAATCCGTAGACTTGTTTGTTATAGTCTATAATTTATAAACAGTTGACTTTTCATATTTCAGGTGGTGCTGCCTCCGAGATCCTCCTGTGGGTCTACCAGCTTGGCGTCAGCAATGAGGAGTGTCTGCGCTGGTACCCCAACAGTCGCGTCATCAGGGAGCAGACCATCTGCGCCGCCGCTTACAACCAGACAGGACAGTCTTCTTGCCAGGTGAACTCATACAAGAAGACTTTAAATATGTGTGTGTGAATCTGAAGGACCCGGGGAAACAGCACGAAATTAATACTTTCAATGCAATGACGTTAGCAGCAAGATTTCATAACTTATTGTTTACTCTTGCAGGGCGACAGTGGTGGTCCTTTGACCCAGTTAGACGTTGACGGCAAGCCTACGATGGTGGGAGTGGTAAGCTTCGGACACGCTGTGGGTTGCAACAGTCCTCATCCTTCAGGTAAAAAATGTTCACAACACGTTAACATGTAGACACGTATTTTCCTATCGTTTTTATCCAAATCCTGTCGCTGCGCAGAACAAAATATTAGGTGTGACGGGAAAATGCATGAGGGGGGAGAGAACTGCGCAGTAAACACCTCGAGACGACAAATAGGTTAAAAAGGTCCATAACAAATGCACATAAACAAACGTCTGCAACCTTGAATCATAATAATCTTCAGACGCAACCGTCTTGAATTGTAAATATCTCGAATCGTAATGTCGACTCTCCTTACAATAACCTTGAATCATAACGACTTCGAATCGTGTCAAATCAATAACATTCTTAATATTTCTCTTTGTTACCAGGTTTGGTCCGTCCTGGACATTACCACGACTGGTTCGAACAGGTCACAGGCATCTCCTTCGACTGGAAGAACGAGGACTTGGAACCGGAATCTTCTGAATCGTCTGAATCTTCGGAATCATCAGAAGAAGATGGTGGTAACGGCGACGGAGGTGATGGTGAAGGAGATGGTGGAGACGGAGGTGATGGTGAGGGAGATGGAGGTGATGGTGAAGGAGACGGAGGTGATGGTGAAGGAGATGGAGGTGATGGTGAAGGAAGCCAAGTGGACTTTGTTGATATGTAAAATTACCTTGGTTGAATAAAGAAATTTACAATTATTGTTTTTTTTTTAATCCATCAATATAGTTAAGCTGGATTGATGGAATGAGAACAGATCGTAGAGTTTAAAGGGCCACAAATTATCATAAAAATAAAAGGAATGAAAATTACAGAAGATAGATCGATCGATACCGCCAAACTTGAGTATGATATTAAGAGGCGACAACTAGATAGTGGGTGAAGTTAAGATTGTAACGACTTTAGCATGGTGGTCGAGACTATTAAATTTTATTTACTTTAATGGCTTATAAAAACTACTTAAATCCATTTTCAAATTAAATAACTCATATTTAACAATTTATTTTTCCTTTTTTACATAGTAAGTGCTTTCTAAAAAAATAATTAGAATTTCAAAGAAAACTTCTTACAACTCTAGGGCTGGAAAACGGTCGATTCTAATTCAGGTAATTCAATAAAAAAATAAATACAAAAACTCAAATCTTGTGTATAAATTGTAGCTAAAAACTTTTTATCATTTATCGTATTAATTATTTTTTTCCTAGATATAAGATAAAAATCATTAATTACCTAGTAAAGTTTTGATATCAAGCGGAAATTAAAACATTAAAGACCTAGTAATACAGGTGTTATTCAATAAATTGTAATTAGTTGTCCGGCGGAGAAGATGGCGGTCGTTTACTTTGCTTTGCTTCTCATCTTCGGTTTGGCTCAGGTATGCTTCTTTTAACATAAGTATAATAGTTTTGAATGCTTCAAATTAGTAAAGTTCAAGAGTACATAATATTATGTAATGTACTTAAATGTAATTTCTTATTTTAATGAAAATACAAATATTTTTTTTATTTGTGAAAGTTGATTTAAACAGTTTAAAGTTCATAAAATATTTTAAATATTAAAAAAATGATAAATGAAAATTAAAGATTTACATATTTATTATTAATTTACTTATTTCCAGTGCGAGCCCATTCTTCGTACAAACCAGCGTGCTTTCATCGAAGATGTCCGCTCAGGTACTATTTTTCCAAGTATTTTTTTTTCACTTATGTATATCGAATTCATTATTTTTATAAACAATTCTCTTTTAACTAAGTACATGACGAGATGACTTTTTGTTATAATTTATTTATTATAACAGGGTCAAGGATCTCGCACGGCTGGGAAGCAGCTGACGGCCAGATCCCGCACCAGATCAGCCTGCGCATGATCCGTACTGACGGCCAGGTCTCCTCCTGCGGCGGCTCCGTCATCCACCACGAGTGGGTCATCACCGCGGCACACTGTCTTGCCAAGTTAGTAATTAGTTTACTCTTCTTGAGGTTTGCTTTTACTGGACCTTTAGGCTATTTCATGAACAAATCGTATGGGTAACAAAACACCGTACGAGCCACAGGTCTTCCGAGCTCAACTTTCTTTGCTTGTTCAATCCAGTCGCAACACTTTCTTGGTCCGCCTGGGCGCGATCGACGTCACCCGGCCTGAGTACATGGTAGAGACAACCAACAAGTTCCTCCACCCTGATTACGATGAGAGTAATTTCGAAGTTCAACCTGATGACATCGGCCTGCTTGGACTCGGCAGATCTATACCTTACGGAAGTGAGTACACATACTGTAATATGAATCTAACTCTACGCCATCATTAGACCGAGGCAAAAAACGTCCTTACGCCGAAGAAAAAATCTCCGTTTACATCGCGAACTCGGTCTAATGAAGCCATAGGCTTACAGTGAAATTTAAGTGTCGTGACTCTTTTGTTTTTCATTCTTGATCTCTTTCATTCTCTTTGATTAAAGAGAGACGATAATATGTATCGAAATGTCAAGACAGGCGAATTGTAAATATTGTATTTAGTTGCTTTTAATCTCAATCATAATCTTATCACTATGCAAATTCAGACTAATCAATTTCAACTTAGTTATTGTTTTAGGCCTTCCGATTATTATCTAATCTTTTTTCTGATAATTAATTGAATTCGTCAGGAAACATCCAGCCGTGCCGTCTACAGAATACAGAAAATAAGGACTTCGACTACACCGACATCACACTGATCGTCAGCGGCTACGGATTGACCGAGAGTAAGATTTGACATAGCGTCGCCAGGGGGACGAAGTTGCCTTCATGCTTTTAAATCTTGTCATTTGACATGTTAATGGTAACAGGTGGTTCAACATCAGACGTGCTTCGATGGGTGTACCAGAAAGGCATCAGTAACGAGGTGTGCGACAGCTGGTATCCTGGCGAGATCTCACCGCAGATCATCTGTTCCAGCTACTACAACGTGACCGAACAGTCTTCTTGTGGGGTAACTATCTTATAGATGTGGTTCATTGGTAGCAGGCCTGATACTGGGTGACACGTGACACGAATTAAGATTGAAATGGGTGATTGATTAAAGGGAAAGTCTACTGCATATAAGAATAACTGCCGGGAGTTTAGGATCTCTTTACCAGAGTTGTAGATAATTAGCAATGTTACATTTGTTTTCGAAGGCAAGCTCTATATATACATTTTTTTATATTAAAAAGTGGCAAACGAGCAAGCGCCTTGATTCGCTGAAATAGCGAAGCGACCGCTGCCCATAGACATCTGCAATTGCAGATGCGTTGCCTACCCTTAATCTACGGAGGAGGAGACGCACAGCAAAAGAATAATTCCGCTTCCTATGCGTCCCCTCTCCCGCCAAATCCACTTCCCCTTCCCATCATTCCCTTAAATGATAGGAAGGGAAAGTGGACTAAAATTAGGCCTCCGGCACTACACTCGTCAGACGAAACACGGAATGACATCCATTTCACGTCTGTCTTCTGTGTTTGTGTGGTATTTCACCGGGCGAGCCGGACAATTCGTGCGAAAATGTTAAAGCGGGCTCTACCACTGTTAAATATTAAGACTTTAAATAAAACACGTAAAAAACCCTCGTTTTTATGTTGAATATCTAATAACAAAGTGTTTGTTGCAGGGTGACAGCGGCGGTCCTTTGACCTACGTGGACGTGGACGGCAAGCCTACAATGATAGGAGTTGTTAGCTTCGGACATTACTTGGGCTGCTTCAGCGCTTATCCTTCAGGTCAGTTTATTTCAAATCTACTCTCTAATGGCGGAGCAAGAGCATTTTAATATTTGTACCTAATGTTTAATGGGTATAACTGTAACGCGATGCTCTTTGAAGAGAAGTACCGAGGGCGAAAGCTCACACTGACCGACGCATTGGTACATGGCGGGATTCGAACTCGGGACCTGCAGTTTACAAGTCAAGAGCTAAACCCCTGAGCCACCGACGCTCTGTCAAACAGCAATAGTTGAATTGCCATATCATAGTAATTGGTGCACATTATTTAAGTCACGCATTTGCGTATTTCTTTACTAATAGATGTACTACTTTTCTTTAACGATAAAAAACTATTGATTAACAATCTACTGTCCTTTGCTTCCAGGTTTCGTCCGTCCCGGCTACTACCACTCGTGGTATGAACAGGTCACCGGTATCTCCTTCGACTGGAAGGACGGGGACTTGGTGCCCGAGCAGTCGATGCAGTTAGAAGAAAATAGAGTTAACTTCGTTGAGTAAAAGAAAGTTTTTTTAATAAACAATAAGTTTTGAAAGTCGTTTTTTTTATTTTTCCTAAACAGCTAACGCCAATGAGATTTGATACACGCATTTATCTCTCAATTTTAATATCTAAATATTTAAGACCAAAAATCGTTATTATAGTACTTATAACCATCTATACTAATATTATAAAGAGAGAAACTGTACCTATTGTATTTTTGTTTGTATTGAAATAACTCAATAACTGAGCCGATTTTAAAAATTCTTTCACCATTATAAAGCTACATTATCCTTGAGTAACACAGGCTATATTATTTAATTCCACGCGGACGAAGTCGCGCACAACAGCTAGTAATATTATAAAGAGAGAAATTGTATTTTTGAATTTTTGTATATATTGAAATAACTCCTACTCGACCGGTTTCAATTTTTATCCACCATTACAAAGCTATAATACATTATCCCCAAATTATATTTTTTAAGTCAAGATTGAATAAAATATAAAAAATTAGCACATTGAGAAAATTTTATTTTTTAAAAAACATAAATGCTTAGTCAATACACATA
>QDHC01000294.1:80401-92915 GCA_013186455.1 Papilio dardanus tibullus | reverse complement strand
TATTACTTACTATTTATTGAAAATTGTTCTCGCTAAGAAATATATCATTTACAAATATTGATTTGAAACTTATTATAAAAAGTACTAACATTGGAAAAAAAAATCAACCTAACCTGAGGAAATGTCACACATAAGACAAATTTCAAATAACTTCTAGTATGAACTAAAAAGCGTAAAACCATATTAAATTCAGTCCAACCTGGATAAGCGACAGTCCAAGGGACCGCGATATGTGTCTCGCTTATAGAGGTTTATCTCTTATCCGAGTTTCTCGCTTATGGAGGTAGCTCGTCGGGACCATACAATGAGTCTCGGTTATCCAGTTTAAAATGTAACTAGTTCGTAGATACCTTTAGCGGGTTGATGATTGTTGGTGAGGAATCCGACGAGGAAGGCGGCCTTGGTGCGCACGCGGATGTTGGTGTTGCGCACCAGCTCCGCCAGCATGGCGCCGCCGCCCGCCGCGAACAGCTCATCGCACGCCGGCTCGTACCCGCGGCACATACCTAAACATTTATATTAAAAAGTGGCTAACGAGCAAATGGCCACCTGGATTCACTGAAATAGCGAAGCGACCGCTGCCCATAGACATCTGCAATTGCAGATGCGTTGCCTACCCTTAATCTACGGAGGAGGTATAATAATGTATGTTCCTATACCAAGGCTTTATTAAAAAAGTTCAAGATAAAAATGGAGATTTCCCTTCCGCTTAGCTCTGTTTTATCGCAAACTGGTTAATAAAGCTGTAGGGTTATGACAGAATTTTTGTTATCGGTCAAGTATTCAAATTATTTCAATACAAATCTTTCCTCTTTATAATAGCTGTATAGATTGGACTTATAATAAACATGACTTCATAACTAGAATTACTTCGAAAATAAAAGTAGTCAAATATTAATAAGTAAGAAATCTTTATACGCAAGAAATACTCTATTTCCAGCAGACGACCTTCAAAACCTCAAAACTCGAGTATAGCTATAGAAAAATGTAATAAACATAAGTCAACAATTACAACAGAGCAGAAAGGAGTACGGACTGCGAGTCTGTAGTTTGTATTAATAAATAAATTAAAAAAAAACTCAAATCTCTGGCATATTCAGGTTCGAGTCTTAACTTACCGGAGATGGAATATAAACATGTAGCGACAAAGTTCCCCTCTTCACTGTTAGCGAGCTGTATCAAGGTGCGCAGTAGGCCAGCTTCGTGCGCGCGCGCCTGGCACTCCGGGTTGTTCTGACACAACTCCGCAAGTATAGTGACCGCTTCCGCACGCACCGTCGCATTCTCACTGCCCAAGCAGACTGGGAATATCGCAAACCCACCTATCTTGTAGAAATCTGTAATAGATGTACCTTTGTTTTCGTATTTGTTTTTTTTCTATAATAGCCGTTTACTAGGACCATGTTGAATAGAAACCTCCGCTTAGTGCTCTTGGTTAAAGGTGTTATTTAAGACACTTTAAGGAATTACTTAGAAAGACATGTAAAACAATAGTTGTTCTATACATTGCAATAATGATAATATCTAAAAGATCTTATTTGAAACAAACTCAACTATTTAACTGCCTGATATAATTAGTTAACAACTCACCATTAGCAACATCAATGTCGCAGACAAACTCTTGAATGTTGAAGAATGCTGCGGCCACTTCATCGGGCAGCCGCTGCCCCAGCTGTATGGTGCTCATCCTCTCAGCATCCGAAAGAATCTTGATGGCACCCATCAGCACCTTCGCCACATCCACAGTCAGGCTTCTAAGTGCTTCCTCGAGAAAAGTTTTCCTCTGAAATTATGTTTTAGTTGTATCTATGTAGTTGATTAAAATGGTGTCATATCGCAAAACATATCTATTTGCCTACTGGCATAAATATGCCAAATATATTATTATGTTTGTATTCTCAAACAATGCTTTTGTAATAATATTGTTCTAATTAATAAAAGCTACACTTTCTTTACAAGAAAAATTTTTAGTACTGTTAGATTAAAACAATTAATAGTGAATTGTATAATTTACAAACCTCATCATCTATTGGCATGTAGTCAGACGTGCCGGGGGCGTCCTCGCTCTTTGTAGCTTCCATAGCAAAACGGAGCAGGCCCTGTATTGATAAATTTATTGTAAATAATTTTTATGGAATCGTTTTTAAAACGAGGCAAAAAATATTCCAAAAAGAATATCTTCAATTGTATATTTAATAAGATAACAATCTCGTACCTGCAAATTCACCGGCTGCCTCGGCTGAACAGGTACCGCCTCCGCATTCTCTTCACTCCTCTCGGGATACGTTAGAGCTCCTGCCACCGGGTTCTCTGAATTATTCCCTTCCATTATGGTATAATTTTTACCACAAATAAGTGGAAATAAAACACGTCTTATCCTCACTACTGCATGAAAAACACTATTCAAATTCACTGAAACTGCAGCACCCAAGTCCTAATTTAAATTTTCATTTAAATAAATAATCAAATTTATTCATCGATGCGTCAGTTTCTAGAACCATGAGGATTTATCCAGAAGAAAAATTAATACAGGAATACGAAATAAAAACGTGACAAACAGAATATTGCAGAATATTTTCGCTTCTGACACTGACAGTTACCCTACGGCTTCATTACACCGATGTCACACAAAAAACGACAACACGCCCAAGCAAAATCTCCGTTTATATCGCGAACTCGATCTAATGAACCCATAGGCTCACAATGACAGTTGACATTTCACATATTGACAGATTCATTTTTTTCTTGAGAAAAGCCAACACCTTCATGACCGATAAGAAACAGAAAAAATGGTCGTTCGTTTGAGTTTGCATTACGAAAAAAATTATCCATAATTTTTATTTACACCATCACTCATAAGCACATGTTATTTAATATTTTTTTAGTTTAAGGTAATTTATGCTTATCAAAGATAAGCGCCTGCAGGGAAAAATACACAAATAGCCAGCCATGTTATTTGCAGGCGCTAATAGGGGTATCTGCTATTGGGTAGTTACAGTAAAAAGTGCCCATTATACATTAACTACACATCGGGATAACCAGAAAACTTTGTCTGGAAGAGAACTAAAAAAAGATTAAAACTCCTTTACTACCTTATATCTCTCTAAGTTAGCATTACCTAGAATCAATAGCCGCTGGTCTTTTTACCTGCATAAAGACATGTTACACAGAGAAACTTTTAGAATTTAGAAGGCCTTTCAGAAGTTTTTACTTAGTAAGTACTTTCAGAAGGTTTAGTGGTTCATCGACTTTAAGGCTATACAGATACTTGACAGATAACTTAGATCAGAGCTGCCAAATAAAATATTCTACAGGCTACACAGACATTCCTTATCCGCTGTTCGGGCAGCTTAAATCAATCATCAAATAGAATATCTCTATACTTAGATCACGTGGTGGCAGTGGCAGCCAGTGTATGTAGTTAGGTCTTTATTTTGCTTTTCTCCAATGAAAACAGTATAAGGAAAAAAATCGCTGCATTTATAATTTATGTAAAAACATTGTAAAACAATAATCGTATCTTTCGCATCTATAAATGTATGAAAATACAGCATAACAACATTATCTTATTGATAAAGATATCTTATCAATTGCGATAGCCGAGATCTGAGAGTAAAAACATGTGTTATATTTTCATACGCGGTTGCAAATCTACGCTTTATTTAAATTCATAGTTTATATAAAGTGAAATAAATAATCGAAACAGTGCATAAGTTAATATAAACAAACATTTTGGCGGTAAGTAATAGCGGTGTTATAAATTGTAATTGTAGATAAGCGATCAAAATTACTGTAATGACTATTGATATTGATACCTATGTATTTTTTTAAACGAGTATCAAATGTTTAGAGCCTGTTTAATATACTTTATGTAAACAGAGTTAAAGATTCGGTTTCAGTATTTGCTATAATTTTGTATGAAAAGAGTATTTCAACAAAATAGGTTTGAAAATTGTCTTTCAGTTTCAAATGTACTTTTTTTAATGTATTATGAGAAAGCACCATTGTATTATGGTTGTGGCTGTACGTCGTACATTTTCTTTTTAAAACTGTCAAAGTGACCGCAACATTTCGCGCCATTCCAGCGATGCCTCCTCGTCAGGATATTGTGGTTCACCCGCAAAAGGTCCCGGTGGAGGCGAGGCGGCCCCCCGCGCCGCCGCCGCCCGCCCCCGGCCGCCTGCAGCGCCCCCCGCACGACCACCCCGCAACCTACATACACAGGCCTCAGAACAATAGATTAAATAATAATACTACGGCTACACGTTGAATGACACCGACTTTATTATGAATTAAAATAATTGTTTTTTACTGTAATTGTTCCATGTAATAGACGAAGAAATGTACGTTTGTTACTGTGTAGTATTACAATTAGCGCAATGCTTTATGAATTTAAAATATTTTAACTATTCTCTCAGATTTTTAGAATTTTCACTTTTGTGTGCTTACAAATTTTACTGCTAAACCTGGTAATGTAACATATTTAATATTAATTTTAAAAACGAATAAGTCATGCTTTAAATTAAGAGGCAGAACTTATAAAATTCTAAAGTTACTTATTGAGCATTGACATTGAAATAAAGCTACAAACACGACTCGCCTTAAGTTAGATATAAGTAATTTTTAAATATTATCAGGATTAACTTGTATGTCGTAGATTTAGTGCATCATGATGTTATAAGTAATCCAAGAAATTATTAAAATATTGTATTTAATACTTTATCAAACATATCCTCGTATATTAAGTAATTAAATATTTATTGATTGAAACAACTCTTATTCCTATGAAATTAAGACTAGACAGATACATAAAATAAAGTACCTAACTAATCATGCAATATTGGTAATTACTTCATGTTATAATTCGAGTTGAATCAGTTCATTCAAGTTTTAATTACGTAGTTTTAGGGTATAGAAAAAAATCATAGATGTCGTTGCAGTCAATATTAAGCTAATGGACGTTTAATTTACGATTGCTTTTGTTTAATATATCACTTATTTTTTGAAACTATGCAATAAAAAAACTTACAATTTTGCCTATTATTTAGAGCTATCATTTAAGTTATGCATAATGCATTATTATTTTTTATTTGTAAGGTAGTTAGTATTTGCAATAATCAGTTATCGATGAAACGGCCAACCGCCGATACGCGTTTCAGTAGTTTTAATTCGTCATTTTACCGAATTACATGCAGAATTGTTTCAAGACCGAATCGACTATCAGTAGAAGTGTGTACCTCATGCAAATGTTAAGTAAACTAAAACAAGCATTCCATTGAAATGAGTTGCGTTGTAACTGAATTTTAATATAAATTATTCGCCTATTTAATAATAAGCATACCACCCCGTCATCAAGAGTAACGAAGCAAAAAAATAGTGATCCTAAAATAAAAGTTAAAAAGAAATGCATCACCAAACAGAACTAACGCGAAAGGTGAGAGCATCGGTGTCGGCATTTCATCAGGCAGCCATTACACATTCCTGTAAGTTTTAACTAATAAAATATAAAAAACCACATACACATAAGATTTATGTCAATTATGTACAACACTATCATTAAATATTTTGATTGAACCTTATTTAGTTTCTATTATACCGCTATTATAATAATATCTAGAATTTTTGCATACAAAATTATTAGTTGTTTTTGCTACTCAATAATAGATGGCGCTGCACATTTAAAATAATTTGCATACTCGCCTCATACATTGTTGCAAATTTTTATTCCATAGCTACCTAGCTTACATTAGACAACTAGGAAATTGACGAAGCCAGTATAAGCAAGTTATATAAAACATATTCAATTAGTTTCCTGTATTGTTGTTAAAATTCCTAAGGTACCTAAATCATAATTGAATTAAATGATCTAGGTTAGCGATATATCTCGATTCTAAGCACTTAAATATTCTAGTGTTTCTAATAATTACAATTGATCATTTATACAACAATCCATTCACTATTTTCAAAGTTGACTTCACTTTTGTCCTTTCCCAGACTTGTTTACGGTCAGTTTGTGATAATATATGCGATAAACATTAATGAAGAATGCGCTTGAAAGTTCCAGCCAAAGATATATTATACTGTAGATGGAACACTCGATGCCTAAAAGTGAGGCATTTTCTTTGACCTCCAGAGGTCAAGCGTAGGGAGATTTCCCTTAGTGTTAACCTCTAAATTACATTTGCCGACATAAAAAGTCGACCTAATGTAACCTCTTTTCTCAAATTTAATTTTTATTTCATAGTATTTCCTAAAGTTTAATATTATTATATAATTAATCGAGACATTTTTAAAACGCTAATTAAAAATGTATAACACCCATAGAACAAAAATAGTCTTTGTTAAAAATTGTTTGGATTTAAATTGTTTTAAATAAAATAATAATACTTAAAAACGAAAATTAACGTTTTAATGAATGTTTTAGTTTATTCTACTGTTTATTTTAATAATAATAAAAAACACAATTTCCCAAACTTGGGAATTTTTTTCATGATACTGGCAATATTTTTTTTTTAATAATTTCTTTCTTGGCACGCTTTTTAACGACAAATTAGTATGGAGTGCTCCCTCTATGTATAATATCTCTTTGGTTCCAGCGTTAATAACGGTGCATGATACAAATCGCAAAGTAAAGACGTATTGATTTTGTTTCTTTTTCAGGTTAGCGTAGTGAGTTTTTTTTAATGTTTTCACAGATTTGATACTATTCTGTCTGTGTTTCAGTATGTCTGCTTTTAGCTGCATTAGCATTACCCCCCTACTTCAGTACATAATAACAACGACTTGAACCTTGAAGTTCCACAATAATAAGTTGCTAGATCTTAATCTACCTTTACAATTAAAGTGGGTTGCTATTTTACGTAGCAAAACAAGTCAAACGATCAAAATCGGTAGACCTACTACGAGATAACCTGTTTCATCATACATGAAAATTGGAATGAAAACATTCGAAAACAAGACCATTTTTAATAGGCAGAACCTGTTTTCTCTCAGAAATAACATAGGCATTGGCAAATGTTCCTTGGTTACAGTTCTATAAAGTGTTAAGGACCTACTAACTGTAACTTACGGGTCGTGAAATTAACGTAAGCAGGAGCATATTAATTTCATCTTCATTAACTACCTATATTCCAAATAGAACTCTGCCTTTAGTAGGCAAACATCAACGAAACTTAAATAAAAATGAACATTATTTTAAAAACTGCGTTAAACTTATTTTTAAAGCCAAAGATAAATATTATGTAATAGAAATGTAAGGAAAACGTTTCTAACGCCCGGCAAGAATGTAATGGGCCGATAGTGTAGTGCCGTGCCGTCCGCAGGTGTCATTATTCCCTTCAATAATTGATTGGCAACAAAAGGTAAAAATAAACATGGCCGCGCGGGACGGCAACGCGCGCTGGCGGCAGTGCGCACGGTGTGGCAACGCCGCACTATCGATCCGGCACGCGGCACGCGGCTAGGGACGCTCCCAAACAACTCGGAATACGCACTACGCTAGATACACTGCTATGCTATATATCTATATATATATATATGTGTTGGTACTTTCCTATCTATTGACTTTTATGACGCATTTAATGTTATTTTTCCTATAGAATCAATCAATTACCAGATTAACTATCAGCGTTATTAAATATGTACTAAATATGAGAAAATAACATATTTTATTAACAGCAAAGGTTAAAGCGATAGATTATTCTTCACATAAATTAATAACATTC
Source organism: Papilio dardanus tibullus (assembly GCA_013186455.1). Classification (NCBI taxonomy): domain Eukaryota; kingdom Metazoa; phylum Arthropoda; class Insecta; order Lepidoptera; family Papilionidae; genus Papilio; species Papilio dardanus. The sequence continues at coordinate 85,191 of QDHC01000294.1, read as the reverse complement.
AGTCGTTTCCTCGTTTTTGATTGATGAATAAACTATTACATTTGACACGCACAAACTATTAGTAGAATCTACTACCCAGACAGACGTATAAGTTATTTGTGCATTACTGATACCTAATACTGTTATGTAAAATGTAACCAGTGTTAGGTGAACATTTATTTTCAGTCTAATAAAGTTTTTAACGTATTGACACGTGTAAATCAATCATGTTGATATATTGACCTTGCGGTTAGAATTAGAATGCCAATCGAGTACTGACCGAAAGATTTCATTGTTTTTCAAAATTTAAACAAAAAGCCTATAAACGGCGAATTAAAACCTAATTTAAGAACGTTCTAAAAACTAGAACTTATTCACATGACTAGCAATTTCTTTAGGCTTTTAAAGAGTTACAAAATATGTGCTTCAGAATCCGACAAACTGTACCAACTATAAAGCTTAAATACTAATATTTTATACAACTCGGGTAAAATATCAGCTGTAAAAACTTGTGCGAGTGAGTAAACAACCAAAAAAATGGACTTTGTACATGTACGGCCCAGATACCAGTCTATCCGCCAAGGTTACATCGGGTCGCTGCTCGGCTGCCATCACAAACATTCACTCAAATTAGATATAGATGTAATGTCGGATGGGAAGTCCCTATATTTATTTACATTATTGTTAACATAAGACATAGTATTTTGATAAAGGGTAACTAATTCTAGTGGATCTTTAAAAGCAATTTAGCTTTCAGCTTTTACTGCTAATAAAGTTCTACATAGGCTAGTGGGAATTGTGTAGTTTATGACTACTAATCCTAAAGGATTATGTGATTTCTTTATACTACTTTACCTCGCTACTATGACTTATTTATTCGTAATATAAATTTCATAAAAATATTACAAACATGCCGATATCTGGATGGAATGAAGTTCAACCGAATAATTATACAAGATAGATAAAATGTTTCTCACAATACGAGGGGATTAAATCATGTCGACGTCTGACACCGCATTGTTAAGTGTCGGCCATTGTTTGTAGGGATTCATTGCGCGACTCTACTATACTAGCCAAGTGTTGCCACAATGCGGAGCGCTTTTTATGCAATCTGGCATATAAGGTACTAGCACTTAGCTGCTCTAACTGCTGTTATAGCTTATTTTTTTACAATTTAACTATATATAAGGTAGAATTAATACTTATTGTAAAACAACATGATCAAAAGACTACATTTTTATTCAAGAATATAAGATATATGTACATACTATTTGTGTTCATTAAGAGCCAATATCGTTAGCACCTTAAAACCTTTAAACTTAAAATAACATAAGAATTACACAATAAATATTAACGAGTATTACTTCACAATAATGATAAATACTGGCAATTAGTGGAATTATACCTTATGCTGTTAACCACGTACTTTTGATTGATGAAGCTTGAAGCCTTGGTACAGTCGTGTCGAACCTTTTACGTATTGACAATAATATTGTGTAACTTGTCAAACTGCTTTCATAAGCTTTAAGTTGTTTACACGTGTATAAGTTTGTGCTTGTTTTAAACTAACACATAATAAAGTGATAATTTTATTTCACATTTTTGCTGATTTTATAATTTAAAACAATAAGTCTGTGCATCTCTTTGAAGCACAAATAATAGTCTTAAGATAGGTATCTTTCAAATTAAAAGGGAAAAAGGAATTAAAACGTAATTTTTAATAACAAATTAACACGGATAGCATAACCCTCGTAATAAGTTTACTCTTCTCCTGACAATAATAAAAATATAAAACACAAACAAAAATCTTTCAAAGGTTTTTTTATAGGAGAAGGGGCAAACGAGCAGCGAAAACATATTTGAATTATAACTACATGATCTATGTTAGAATGTACATCACTAGTTTTACGCTTTTGACCTTGAATTTGTATTCGATTGCGGCGCAGAGGCTGGTTGTGGGCGAGCAACGTCTGCATCTAACATCACATTTACGGGCATATAAAAGCGATTATGTTATTTTCTCGAAGAATCATCAAATAGAGGTCCGGGTGAACTAACCGTTGTAACGCAGTCACTCGTCCAGCCATGCGGGATGCTAGCTATACACGCATAACTAAAATAGTATACACTGTGTACGTAGCATTAGAGTGGCAATGAATATAATGATAGGTAGGACAACTTATAAAAGTACGCTTGCGAGGCAATATCATAAAAACTATTTGTGATGGAGAAATTCAGTCAAATGTTAACTTCATTAAATCAACTATGTAAACAATCACGCTGTATTTGATGACTTTTATAGTTAATTGTTTTACGTGATGATTAAAATAGTAGAGTTTTTTTACAATTACATTACAATTATCTTTATTTCTATTCAATATAAATATTTTATATATTTTTTAATGAATAGTAAAAAAATATGAATCGCCAGGTTTAATTTCATTTCAGGTCTCATAATAGTTAACAGTGTTAAATCTAACGATTAGCACAACAAAAAATAGTAATTCCCGTTTATATACTATTTCCTATGATATGGTTAACCTACTTGGAGGCATGGCGGGATGCGACGTTGCCGTTCTTCCGCGATCCATTCGAGCGCCACAAAGCGGCCAGGCCAGCGCGGCGCGTTCGCGGCATTTCGTTCGGCATTCGCTGCGCAGATCCGCAGCGGAGTTGGACCGGCTGCGGCCGCCCTATCTCGCACCGTCTCATCTTTCACGCGAACTAAACATCGATGAAGCGAATAAAATAGGCTTACAAATAACAATTTATATTAAACTTTTAATAATATAAATCAGAAAGTAATTCGATGCTGAATTCGCTGTAAAATTTCATATTTTAGAATCAATTAAGTTTCACGCTTATTTTTTAAAGTATGCTAAAATATCTTTTCATTGCTATATTATAGAGTTACCATCGACATGATAGGAAAAAAAGTGCACTAGTCACAGATAGCAGCTTGCTGGCCGTGTTGTCTGTGACGAAATCTACAAATAACAAAAACAGCCAAAGTATATACTGCGAACTAGAGAGCAACTTTATCATGCCTATATTTTCTATAGCATATATATTTTCTTCCAGCATAAAAAAATCTTCTTGCTTTTATGTTCGCGTTAAGTTTCTCGAATGGATGAAATTTGGACTATCCAACCGGTTAACTTTCATATTTCATACAAGTAGGCTTATAAGCCTATTGCTACATAACTATATGTAGCAATTAACGATATAACAGACCCTTTAAGTCGCGCCAAGAAAACTTTGTTGGAAACGTATCCGACGCGAGCTTCCAAGAAGACGTTTTATCGCAAGCTTTGAATTGGTTAGCGCGAGTCCATTGTTGCGTCGTGCCAGACACGACGCTTGCCAACCGACGCATTGGCTGAACCGCTTTATAAAATTGATTTTACACTTTTAGCAATTTCAATATATGTTTTAGATTGTAATTAGTTGGGTTATTTATTTAATTAAGATTTAACTAGTAGAAATTATAGTATTTTACTATTACATAACAATATTTGTTATGGGCTGCACAATATAAGAGATTTGTTGATAGTTCTAAAATTGTTGGCTTTCCAGAAGGGTAGAAATGGGTTGATAGATGTTACAAATTTCTATTTGTTACTACTCTCTTCCTTTTTCTTTCTGTAACTTGACAAAGTTGTGTAATATGTCCCTTTTTGTAGATAAAGCTTTCAAGGTTTTATCATCAGGTCTGATTATGTTTCCATAAATCGATATATCTAAAAACGTACATCATAAATACAGCCAAGATATAGTATACCAGTGAGCCGGGCCCAAGGCCGTGGTAATTTCGTCCGGGGCGGGCCCTGAAGGTCGTCCCACCCTCAACTTCCACTCCCTCCCTCTTCAACCCCCGACGCCTCGGAGCTCGCAGTTTCACCGCCAAGTCAACGTTACATTTCCTTTTATACCTATAGGCTTTACGGAGCCTTATATAAAACATTTTTAAATTATATAATACGTTGCTATGTTTTACAACTTATTATATGTTTAAAATTTGTAGATTAATTAATCGTTTAAACAATTTTAAAGGACTGTATAACTATGCCTAGTAGAAGTTTCTATTCATCAAGTGATTTTTTTTCAAAGCAAAATATAGTATATTAGCTCTATAGTTAATTAGCTCTCTTTTTTTCTGTCCTTATATACTTTGTATCAGACGCTGTTCCTTAATAGTTAGGCTTAGATAAGACCTTCTATACAATATAGATTTAATATATTTACGCACGTGAACCTAAAATATTTTCAAAGAAATATTGCGCGTATTCGTGCGGGGTGTAAGCGCCTCTATCCCGTATCAATTTACCTAGAAATTTAAATCGTACCCGGGATTATGTTAGGAAATCCCTCGCCAAAAGTACTTGAGCACGTTTTAATGAATAGAATTTTGAAATTATTCAACAATGTGGATTTATGTAGCAAGCACGTTTTAGTATTTCATAATTCTAATATTATAGTAAAAGTTTCGCTAGGATTTGGTATGTTTTTCACGGTTTTGGCAAGTTTAGTATTTTTTGTTCTTTGTAAAAAATTGCATATTAACTTTTAAGGAAAAAAGTAGGAACACATGGGACAGGATCTAGGCAAAATATGATTAATATAAAAAAAAAACTGCCATATTTTATCAATTACTAGCTGTTGTGTGCGACTTCGTCCACACGGAATTAAGTAATATAGGTTATGTTACTTGGGGAGAGCATATAGAGCATATAGAGCACATAGAGGGAGCACTCCATACTAATTTGACGTTAAAAAGCGTGCCAAAAAAGAAATTATTAAAAAAAAAAACT